>CAVNYN010242510.1:0-23317 GCA_963692815.1 Nyctanthes arbor-tristis | reverse complement strand
CACATCGAATAAGCAAAGGGTAAGGAGGATGGAAAGATGATCAAAGTTTCAATTGTTCCCTTATTACTATTTTCTTTCCAATATTATTTTAATTCTTCAAAATAATATCTCACAATTAACAAATTTCAGTTTCAATTATACATTCTAATTACTTTCCCCTTCCACTTTGCTTATTCGATGTGTTTATATAATCAATGTGAAGCTAAGAAAATTAATTTTAAAAAAAAAAGATAATTGATAATATCATTCAACCTATTTATTCTGATAATAGATAAATAAAAAATTAACATACGTACACTATCATCTTACATGATTGCACGTTGCATTGTTCTATTTGTTTGAGTTTAGTGAAAGGGCAGCTATTACCCTGTCTACCAATAAATAAATGAACAATGAATAGAAACAAATAAGGAAAGTTTAACAATTCAAGTTAAAGGGGTAAATTCACGGTGCCAAATTATAATAGATATATGCTGGAAGAAAGAATAACGTCTTTGATAACCTATACACACACATATAGATGAATTATTACTAGCAGAAATATTAGAAAATAGTTTTGATTAGCAGAAATATTAGAAAATAGTTTTGATTAGTAGACATGGACCCCATTACAAGAGAGGTAACGACCTGGCAATTACATGTAATTGACACAATGTTTCCCCCTCCTCACAATCAGATGCATATATTAATAATCATCCCTGAGCTTCCTCTCTGAATCAGTTGCTACAGAACCAAAAAAAACAAAGTTGTTGTTTTCTGTTTCCTGCGGATTTGAAGAATCTATTCGTCAATTTTCTTGAATTGTCTGATATATAAAAGGGCATGGCTGAAGAAACACAAAAATCTACTCCTGAGACCTCTTGTGCAACTGAGGAAGTTGTGAAATCCGATGTTCTCGAGTCGGAGAAACCTACAGCTGTAGTTTCTGATAAAGAAGTGACGGTGCCGGAGGCGGAACATCTTGAGAAACCGGTGGAAGAAGTGAGAGAAGGCGAGAAAGATGAAGGAGGTAATGAGAGTAAGGTAACTGAATCGGTTTCCTTCAAGGAGGAAAGCAATAAGGTCGATGATCGTATTGATCCAGAAAAGAAGGCTTTGGATGAGTTCAAGAAGTTGATTCAGGAGGCTCTTAACAAGCATGAATTCACTCCTCCACCAGCCCCACCCAAGGAGGAGGAGGAGGAGAGAGAAGAAGCTGGAGGCGGAAGAATCCAAACCTGAAGAGAAGAAAGAAAAAGAAAAAGAAGAAGAACCAAGACCTGAAGAGAAGAAGGAAGAAGAGCCAAAGCCTGAGGAGAAACCAGAAGGGCATGAAGCTCCTGTTGAAGCGGCTGAGCCGGTGAAGGAAGAGCCTGAAACCAAGGTCCTGGTCGAGAAAAAGCCGGAAGAGAAACCATCAGAACCAGTGGTAGTTGTGGAGAAAATTGAAGAAAAGGCCGAAGCTGCTAGTGCTAGGGAAGAAGTAAAAGAAACCATAGTTCATGAGGTCACAGCAGTAGCCCCACCACAGTCACCAGCTGAGGAGTGCCCTCCGCCGCCAGCCGAGGAAAAGACACCACCACCAGAGGAGGTTGAACTGTGGGGACATCGACTCTTGGCTGATGAAAAGAGTGATGTAATTCTCCTGAAATTCTTGAGAGCCAGGGAGTTTAAGGTAAAAGAAGCCATTTCCATGCTGAAAAACGTTGTAGCGTGGAGGAAAAATTTCAAAATTGACGAATTAGTGGAAGAGCAAGGACTTGGTGAGGGGCTTGAAAGGGTAGCCTACATTCATGGAGTGGATAAAGAAGGGCACCCTGTGTGTTACAACGCTTTTGGAGAGTTTCAGGATAAGGAATTGTACGACAAAACTCTGTCTGATGCTGAAAAGAGATCAAAATTTCTGAGATGGTATATTCAGTTTCTGGAAGAGAATATCAGGAAGCTTGATTTCAGTCCAGAAGGAACGTGCACTATTGTTCAGGTCACTGATCTCAAGAGTTCACCTGGACTCTTCTTATTCAAGACAGAACTTCGCCAAGCCACCAATCAAGCCCTCCAATTGCTACAGGACAATTATCCAGAATTTGTAGCCAAACAGGTATTAATATACATTAATATTATATTTATGAGTTATGATGGCAGTCTGCTTATATATGCATCAATATTCAATCGAGGATGACATATTACATAGTGGTGATTATTATTGATTGGCACTGGTACTGGACTTGTAAAATTAAGGTGTTCATCAATGTTCCATGGTGGTACGTGGCCTACAATAAGATGATCAGCCCATTCTTGACCCAAAAGAACCAAAAGCAAGTTTGTGTTTGCGAGCCCAGCCAAGACAGCTGAGACCCTCTTCAAGTGAGTAAAACTACTGCTTAATTAGTTTTCTGCCTTTGATTGACATTTCTGTGGTCTTTAAGAATTTTTTTTTTCCTTTTCATCAGATACATTGCGCCCGAGCAGGTACCAGTTCAGTATGGTGGCCTTAGTAAGGAGGGTGAAACAGAATTCACCACTGTCGATCCTGCGACAGAGGAGACCATTAAGCCATCATCCAAACACACCATTGAATGGCCAATCACTCAAGTAGGCACTTTTTATTCTATTATTATTACTATCATCGAGTCCTCTGAAATCTGTTACCAATGATTATTATTACTATTATTCTTATTCACTCTAGGCTTGCACATTGGTTTGGGAAGTGAGGATACTAGGATGGGATGTCTCGTACAAAGCTGAGTATATACCGAGTGAAGAGGGCGGATACACTCGAATTATACACAAGTCAAGGAAGATTGGACCTGGTGATGAACAAGTAATTAGCTGTAGCTTCAAAGCTGGTGAACCTGGAAAGATTGTGGTCATGTTTGATAACCAAACTTCTAAGAAGAAGAAACTTCTCCACAGGTCCAAGAGCAAGCTATCTGATTGAGAGTTTCTGAATACAACAGTGTTTCTTTTGTTCATTCACACAATTCTTTCGTATAACTAAACTTGGTACTGAGTTAATTTGGGAGTTATTTTTTATCTTTGTTGTTTCTTTCTTTTAATCAAACTAGTGTTGTTGGATTGGAAATGTGGACAGATTTTTTTCCCCTCTCCTGGCCTGTACCGTGGAAAAGCATTTGTTGCCAGATGTTGACACTTGCTGTAAAATTACATGGCTTTTGCTTCTTTGTTGTAGGTTGTGTAATCATAAGACAAGTTTTGTGCTACAGAAAATGTCAGTCTGTCAAATTCTTAGTTAATTGCAAAGGTTTGCTAGCTAGGTATTGGATATTCTTTAACAGACAATGAACAGCTATGTTAGGCTGTTATAAGGCCAAAGTCCTCGACTCCTCCCAACCGCTGTCAATCAGTGACCACAAAACATCGCCACAAGTTCAGCTATCAGCCTATATACATATATATATTTTTAAAATTTCTTAGGGGAAAGGAAAACAAAAACCAAGTAAAAGCTGAAAGCATTTGGTACAGAGTTAAAAGAGAGCAATGTAACATCTGATTTATGAAAGTGTGTTCTCATAAAGAGATGCTTATTAGTTGTCCTTCTGAAATGCCTCTATTCTATTTATATTATTAATAATAAATAAAAGCTGTGGGTTTAGTTTTCAATCATTGTCCCCACCAACTGAATTAATATGAAGTGGTTGTTTATCATGATGAGGTCAAGTTGCAAGATTCTTCTCCAGGATTATTACCTCACCAAACAATATTAAATTATTATCAGGAAAAAAAAAAAAGACCAACTCCATAAAATTATTCCGAGATTCGTGGTCCCAAGTGTGTGTGGAAGATATAATTACGTTGACAAAACAAATATAAAGTGAGATTGTGTAACGCAAAGATGGTAATAGAAACTATGAATCTGGAACACCAGAGTAAGCCTAGTCTGCACTCTCTGCAGGAGGCATACAAGCCAAACTGGTCAAGGATTAGGAGAGGCAAAAATGCAAGAAATAAGACAAAGGGAAATAAGTGGTTTATAGTATGGAGTAGAGACTGTGCATATATTTGATGTTTGGTCTGGGTTTGAGTTACATATGTTGTGTGTTGTGACAAAATGCATGTGCAGGTTGGCCTGTTTCTCCTACTAATTCACATGCTGTCTTTGGATCCATTGAGGTTGCAGCCGGACATTCTTGACCAATATACATATATTGATCTAATAATTATTAGGTTTGTTTTCTAATTTCTATTCCAAAAAAAAAATTATTAGATTTGTTTTATGATTATTCTAATTGGACGAAAATATAGACAACAAGTGTGATAAAAAGAACACATAATCCATGTGATTTTCATTGTTGTAAAGATGATATGATGTGTTAAAAATAGAATCATGTCATTTTTATTTTATTCAATTTTTTGTATGTGTTTTTGTTCACATAGCACAACTCTTATGTTTTGTTGTTATACATTAATGAATTATCATGATCATGAAAATTTCTCCGGCGACCATTTTGGCCTTGATTAAAACCGAGGATGCTTATAAACTTGGGCGCATTTTTTTAATGCTCAACAAACATTACCCACCCCCAACTCAAAACATCCCACAAAGATAAGTATATATTCCATTTTTGTGGAATAATTAATAAATAAAAGTACGTATTAGGAAATTGCTCTTAACATTTACTTTTCTAATAACTAGTGTTACACCTATGTGATGCATGGGCATAAATAACTAACAAAATAAAATAGATTGATGCAGTAGAACTTTACTGAGAAGGTGAAAATAACAATAGCAATAATAATTAGTTTAACGTCAACACTTAATTAATTATACTGATTTATTTGTATTGTGATATATTTACATTGATTTTGTATCTCACATTATGTAAATTTGTATATTAACAATGTTTGTAAATGAATAATAATCGTTCGTAGAAAAATATATTTACACATTCATATAAAAAATTAAGTCTGTCAACAATAATTATTATGGTAAAAAAATAACTCAAGAATTTTAACTAAAGTTACTTCATATTGTAAATGAAACATTTATATGCCACTATTTATGTTATATGTCATTACCTACATTAACAACACTTGCAAACTATAATGATTAAACACATTAATCTAGAAGATACTATAATGTACAAAGTAACACTAAAAATTTAGATTAATAATTCGCTTCAATTAAATAATTACAAACTCTGAAAAACTTCTTTATACACGACATTAGTTGTTTTATTAGTTGACTTTCCATCCTTGTCACATATAAGTATCTTCAATCCTTCATGGTTCGTAACTCTTGACACTTCCAAAACTTCCTCAGTAATGAATGTAATAACGCACTAGGCGGCATCATTACCGGGGAAGTTTTATTAGTTTTAAATCTTGTTAGGGTCTGAAACATGAAAATGCAAGATGTACTAGCAAAATGTGTAGTTTTAAATATAGCAAAAGAAATAAAAGCAGTTATTCCAATTTAGTGGGCAGTTTCTGGAAAGATAAGGTGATAATAAAATAAATTAAAAAATCAATTTTATTGTATTAGCAGTGATTCATGCTTTGCAATTGGAATTATAGGTGGTTAAAACTTAAACTAAACTACATATTCTTACATAAAAATAAATGAGGAAAACTAAATTGGTGTAGTGGGCAGTTACCACCACTACCTAAATTAAAAAAATTAAAAATTGAAAAAAAAAATTAATAATATAATTGTCTGGGTGTTGAAAGTGGAATAATAGGGGTTTACAACTTATACTGTGTCACGAACAGAATTTTTGTATACAATAGCAGAAGTCATTAATGATTAAAAATTGATACAAATACAGTTCAAAATATCGAAGCGCTTTCGCTGAGCACTCTGATGATTAAATGTTCCGTGGGCTACCCCACAACGAAACCTTGGCCACACACACCGAAATCTAGATCATATACATGTATCTCCTCCACCTTTGAAACAATTCGGTCACATAGCTCTAAATTCAATACCTACAGGATTGTAGAAGATAAGAGGTGAATACAAAAGTACTCAGTGAATAACAACATGTATTGGCCCATAGAAAAACAATACAAAAGAGGGAACTTTAATGTACAAAGAGGTCATCCACAAATATACAAAGATACGAAGTTCGGGCACATCACTAGTTTAGTCTCTACCCGTAAGCCATACAATTCAATAATATATCAGAATGACCGATACCACACAGCAAGGCCATAATACCATAAATCAATTCAGATAACAGAGCAAACGGGCATATGACATCACTAGCGATGACCAAGAGCAAAGAACAATCATTTATCCAAAGTAATGGTACACCATCAATCATCAAAGGCCAAATACGGTTTAAAGTGAGAGAACGCCGAAAGAGAGAGCCAATAGATATAAAAGGATAGAGCCAAAACACGTGTTACTCACCTTAAATATTCCTCAAATAACCCACGTGAAAAAATATCCTTAAAGTCTTGATATTCCTTAATTAAAGCTATTCTTGAGTTAGGATCTATCTATATAAGGTTAATGCCCTTTTTCAAGTGAGAAGTAAGTGTTTTAGTGGGTTTCTATAGGTCTCTCTCCACTATCCCCAATGTTGGACGAATTTTGGGGGTTTAGGAGAGAAAGTGGATGACTTGGGGGGTTTGGAAATCTTGAGGACCCCTTGGTCCTTTTTATAATAGTTGAGATTTAATTGTTTTTAATAAATTTTGAATTCCGCCAATCACATCTCGACACGTGGCGCGAGATATACCGTATACTTGGAGGAAAATTATCTGAGAAATCCTTGTGCTTTGTCTCATCCTTCAATTAAGCCACTGAACTTCGATTTATGTCAATTAAGTCACTACATTTTAGTTTATGTCAATTAGTAACTAAATTCTTTCTTTAGCGTCAATTGAGTAAAAATCTTTTAAATTTTCAAGAAATCTTGCAATGATATTCAAGTAATTCTTTCAAAATAACAATTTTGTTGCTTACCTTAATTTGTAGAAATTTTCAGGATGCTACATACTGACATATATATATATATGTACAAAAATGAAAACGCACGTGCCGAGAAAGCAAAGGTTTTGGAAGTTAAAAATTCAAACACGTAATGCATTTAAATCCAGTTGGGGCCAGCAAAACAACGCATTTAAATCTGGTTGTGGGTAGTAGAAATATGTGGGAAGGAAGAAAGGAATAACGTGGGTGAATATTAAAATTCACGTGGAAAATAAAAAATATTCTTAAATAGAAAAATAAGAAAAACAAACAAAGTAAATAAAATATTTACAATTGTTGGATAAATGTGAAAAGTGGATAGTTACAACTAATACTTAAATTAAAAACTTTAAAAACTAAAAAAAATAAAAAATATATAATAGATTCCAGTATCTTTTTAAGTTGAGAAAAAGATACTGGAATCACTGTTCCTTTTCTTATAAATAGATATAGATATTAATTAATTAAAAATATCTTAATCAGCGTGACAATAGGGACATGCCTATGTTTATGGGATAAATGGAGTAATAATTAAAAAAAAAAAAAGAGTCCCCGTGTTTACTATCAATAAGGTGAAATTTGTTTTATCTTTTTATAATGTAAAACATCAAGTCTACTTTGGTGTGACGAATTAACGTCTACTAATTTCAACTATTAGATGCTAATGCCTATCCTATCCTTTAATAACGTGTGAATTCATACGAATTGTTGGCATGCATGTTAATGCGCACAAGAGATGAATACCCACACTTGTCGTTGCTTATACCATGCCCTGATGAAGAAGAAGAGGGGGAGGGGAGGTGGCTGGTTAAGTAAGATGTAAAGCAACTTCCATAACCTTATACTACTATTAGGGGAATTATATTCATACTACACTAATCTATTCTTACGCCACACTTTTCTATTCACTTAAATATCCCCAAATAAAGTTACCTAAATAACCTTCTTTTAAAATCTTTCTTTCCTACTCACACCACACCACACCACACCACACCACAGTTATAAGATTAAAACCCTCACTTTCTCCTTCCTCATCGGCTGGTAGAAATGGGCACCGAGTGCCATGGCAGCGGTGGCATCAACCAAAAGGCTGTGAATAATCTATGATCTAGTAGCTTCCACAATTATTGATTGGGATATACAACTGATACAAAAAATCTAATAAAAGCTTGATCCACTCTTACCAAATACTATACATGATACTTATTTGACAGCACAAATCATCTTAATGTAGCTTAATCCTAATTCCTCATTTTTGCAGATAACTAAAGTAACCCCTCAAACAATGGAAAGAATTTTTTTTCCTCCAAAAAAGTTGAACCTATAAATTTAATCAAAGAAAAGAGCTAGAATAAATGAACAAAGAATATCAAATACATATATAAATGAAAATAAAGGTAAAGAATCTCAAGATTTCCTCTCATAACTGGGTAGTTTGCGCATATGAATTATAGGTAAAGAATCTCATTATTTATTGATTTCCTCTCATCATATCACTGTTGAATTATAGGAAGGCCATATTGTCGATTTCCTCTGGTAAGAGCATGAATTTTTGGAAATGGTGATGTGGCAACAGTGCTGCTTAAAGATTATTGAATGGGGGAGATGAAGCAGGCATAGATGCTGTGGGAGGAGATAAAGAAGATGAAAAAGGGGTTTTGTGGCAATTTGATTTCAATACTTTTTTTTTTCGCTTTTAAAATGTGGATTAAAAATGTAAATGTGTTGTGGTGTGATAATTAAAAATAAAAATTATTTGTGTTGGGTATAAAATATGGTGTGAGAATAACTATTGTGATGGGAATATAATTCCCCTTACTATTACCATGTGGGCGATCAAAAATTTATTTTTTTTCTTTTAGTTCAATAAATATTTTCATTCTTACTTATATTTCAAAATAAAAAATAGTCAAGTTAAAAAATAATAATAATAATAAAACAAATCACATTCACGTAGTTTATGTGATCAACGCATACTACATAAATTTCGATCATATATTTTCACTGAAATGAAATGGAGATATACTAGTGGCAGTAGTAATCAGAGCTTAGAACTGGACATTGGGAAGAGAATGTTGCGGTTATTATAGGGACTGGGCCTGGTGAAAACGAAGCCCATCCCCATCTGTCCAAGGAAATTTACAGACTCCTCGGGAAAGGGAAGGAGGGATGAAGGAAGGAATTGGTTTGGAGGGTGGAAGGGAGGGAGGGGGGGGAGCACATGTTCCAAAGTTGAAAGCCCACTCACAGAAAAAGGCTAACATTGATTCTCGATTGAGATAATTAGAACTTCTACCCCCTTTTGAAGTGTCAATTCATTTATATCCCTTCTTTTGAAATTAATCCTTTTTTTGCCACTTAACTTTGTAAATATACCATTGTATTTTTAGGGATTTTTATTATTTCTTATATAATTTTTATTTTATTTTTTTATTATTAGTTATTTATAGTTTTCGTAACTGATTTTTGTAAATGTGCTTCAATATCTTAAATGCAGCAGGTTTTATTTTTTAATTTTTTGAAGACAACTAATTATTGTTGCTCAATTTTAGCCGTAATTTCTTGCTTTCTGGGTATCCTATCGTCTCACCTACTTCTTCATTCCCAAAATTCATTACGCTAGTGAAACTCAATTCTTGACCGTCGACTGTTACTAAATTATTCACTTAGTAGTCATCTTCTTCTTCATTACATGGCTTCCAAGTGCAACCGTGGTAGAAATCGGTCTGGGAAGGGTGGAGATTGATCTGCGAAGGGTGATACGCGTTCTCAATGTTTACTTATTCTATTTCCAATAACAAGTAAAGCCAAATTAATAAAATTGGTTTGGTCAGTTTTTTTCTTAGTATGCTCTATGAATGTTAAGGATTTTTACCAATGCCTATGTGCCATTGCAGCCAAGTAATGTATTCAGCCTTTTTTTTTCCTTCCTTTTCCTTATAAAAAAAAATTCTCAGTGGTAATAATTTGTTACTAATATTTAGTAGTAACAGTAACATACAATGTGTTATTTTTACTTAGTGGTAACAATCATTTTCTTAAGAGTAACTAATGCTACTTAAGGGCGACAAGAAGTTAAAAACGTGTCAATTTTACACAACTTATTGTAGCAGTAACATACAATTTGTCATTGTTACTCAGTGATAACAATTATTTTCCTAAGAGTAACAAATGCTATTTAAGGACAGGAAGCTAAAAACGAGTCAATTTTACACTACAACATGTTGTAACTTATCTGATATTAGAAGGCCAATCCTACACTTCGACAAAATTATGGTTTCTTTTTTTGTCTCCCATATTTTTTATGTTCTGTTAGCTGTAATTACTCTGAAAGTATTTATTTAATGTATTTCCAATAACGAGCAAAGCCAAGTTAAACATAAAAAAAAGGGTACTAAAATACTTTTGGTTAGTTTTTTGGCTTAGTATGCTCTATCGGTGTTAAGGATTTGTTACGAATGACAATGTGCCATTGTAGCGAAGTAATGCATACAGTCTAGTTAGATTTGTACACCGGAAATTGATACCATTCTTTCACAACATTTATTTATAGACAGCCTTAAGATTAGTATCTGCTTGTTAAGTAAATGCTTTCATCGTCCGAGCAATAACTTCCTACAGTATCCCCCTCCTCTTCTACTATTTTTGGATCAATAATGTCACAGAGTTCAGCGCTCTGATGTGGAAAGACTGGTCAGCGGTACCACTTCCTGTGTGTTATTGCATGTTAACAGATGATGCACTATACTTCCTAGTATTTGCATGTTCCTTAGGCCCCTGTCAATAGATGGTATTAGTTTCTTTCGACATTCAACAAATATGGGATACTTGTCAATCATATGTCTCCTCTTTCAACTGCAACTAAAACTGTAGTGACGTCTCACTTAGAATTAACATGAAAGATTTAGTATTATCAAGCCTGTATTTCAACACCAATTAACTCAAACTCATCTGGTTCTTTGCATATTTCTTTGAATATAAGTTCTTTCAAGTGTTCCAAACTAGAGTTCTCTGGTATCCTGTCATATTGTAGTTGATATATTGGTTGTCTGAAGTCCATTGGCCATTATGGAGAAGAACTACTCCAATTTGTCCCCTGTTTTATTGTAATATGAAATCTGATTCGAATTTCTTCTGATGTGCTTCTAAAATCTGAAATCTTCTTGTGTTTGTGGGGGTAACAAAGACTCGAGCATTCTTTACTATTGATGGAAACGGTTTCCTCGTTGTTCTGCAACTACAAATTAAAATCAGAATTCGAAATATGGGAGACTGATTTCAGGAGATTGACTGACCTTATGTTGTCGTTTAATACTTAACACTAATCCAATTCAGCTAATCAACAACTTGTAACTAACACAATCTTAATTGCTGCGTGATTTTAAGGATTATGGTTTTATGGAATCCGGATTTTTCCCCATTTTCTTCAATTTTAGAGCTTGATTGATTCTCATTATTTGTCTGAACGTGGGGAAATTATAATGTAGAGAGAGGTAGAATGTGCATTGACAATGTAAAAATGTGTGAAATGAAATTATAATGTAGAGAGAGGTAGAATGTGCATTGACAATGTAAAAATGTGTGAAATATGTGGTTGTAATTAAACAGTTGTCCAATCAAATGTCAAATCACTAGTAAATAAAATTATAATTTGAGTAAATAATGAGAATCAAACAAGCTTTTGTTTTTTCCCTTATTAATTTATTATTATACTCTTTTTTATTTTAACGGGCTACTTTTACAATGGCTTGTGGTATATTTACAACTAGATAGAGTAGCATCTGTGCGATGTACGAGAAGTACACTTCTAAAAATATACTATAGTTAAAAAACTCAGTCGTATAACAGTATCAAACATGCATAATAATAATATACTTTCTAGAAGACGGTATATTCATTAATTTTTTTCACCTACCCCCCATGTAGGTAGATTAAATACTGTCTAATCCAACATCACAAAATTTTGCTTATTGCTATCACAAGAATTCTCCATGTTATAGGTCAACAAAAGTATATTTATTATTATAGTATATACAGAATGAAATACATTGTTTTACTTAGAAAACAATTTGCGTTGGTATGAATTGAAATATATTTTTGTTAGAAAGCAATTCATCATCTAGAAAAATCAGTAGTGTTTTAGTTAAGAAAATACAAAAACACTCAATACTCAACTTTTAAAACTATCAATTAATTCACTATCTAGAGAAATGAATACTTTTGTTTTTAAAAAAAAAACACACACACACACACACACACTCAATAAAACAATAATCATTACAACTTATTAATTAAGTCATTCACCATCTGAAAAATTCAATACTTTTTTGGTTTACAAATGATATATTATACCGCTTTTGGTGCTTTTCACCTTCTAATGGATTTTAACTTTTACAATAAAGCATCATTCGTCCGTTCACACTATGTCTGATCAAACACATACACAACATTCCTTCTCAATATCATCATCAAAAGAGGTCTCCATCTTCAATGCCTGAGGGAACTTCTAAGGCTATTCCCTCAAGAAGTTGCTCGTTTTTTAGTAGACTCTTTACCATGTATAATTGATTCTTTATCAAATAATTGGCTTAAAAGCTTGGCATCCCGTGTTAAAAGCGCCATCTTCTCGTTGATTGCTTGGTCTATTAAGTATCTGTACAAAAATTACTTGCAAACAAATAGCTAAAAATGCTATACATTTCCAAAAATACACATACGATATGTATACTTATGAGTTTCCAGTGAATCAAAAGTTCATCAATTATCGTAGTTATGCATCGGAGCTGAACTTGATTTCAAGCCTCTTGGGATGAGGAGTTGCAGCAACTATCCCCTACACTCTTTAAAAATGCATTGCCAAAACTTCAACCTGAAAAGAATTTATATTAGACATAAACTTCTACTTTGTATAAAACACTCTGAGGGAGCACATTATTCAAGAAAGTTTCATTTGTCAATGCATTAGCAAACCAATTTCCTTTAAGTAGCAAATTTTCCCATATGGCAAATTAGTTTATGACCATCATAACAAATAAAACTAGAAACGTGTGCTCTTCCGATCTGATAATTTAAACATTTCCATGTGCACATTACCTAAAAGTCTAGTTGCTATCTTCCATGAAATATTTGGATAACCTTTTTCATTCACCATCTAAAAATTCTTATTGTTTTGCATCCGTCATAGTCTACATAATTTGCGTGCAATAGAATTATACTTGTACCAAACTTATGTAATATGAATCATCCAAGGAAGACTCGTCAATAGCTCATAAAGTAAGGCTCATCATAATTATAGAAAGTACCTTTGAATTAAAAAAAAAAGTTCATAATTAAGATAATTTGTTTTAACAGTTGGCCAATTGTATCCTTTTCACTTCATTAAAACACCGACACTAAAAGTGAAGTTGTAATATCTCAATTAAATTTGCATTGGAAATTTAAGAAAAAGTGTGAAAAGGCTCCATATACTGTAATACAATTAGGGTAATACATAAAAAATTAAAATCTAGTATGTAGAGTAAAAGTCACTAATCATGGAAATGAAAGTCAATGCTGAACTCCTTAAAAAAGATCCAAAATACATTGCGACATGGAAATGAAAATCAATGCTGAACTCCTTAAAAAAGACGCAAAATGTCCAAAAGTTTGATAACCATGATCTATCTTACATAAATATAATTATCATACAATGCCGATGAACACACAGATAGATTAGATATTCTTTAAGTAGACATATATGAGATGCCAAATTCATCTAATTCACGAAATTACTCTCAGAATAGGTGGCATCATCCCAAAGTGAAAACTATTATTTAAAAACAACTCAAACAAAAGCAGGTCTAATGGGGTCATGAAATCATGTTATGCTACAAAAATATAAAAAGGCACAAGGAGAATGGAGTAGACTTGTAGGAAGGAAGAATACTACACCTCCAAACACCCTCATTAACCAATTTATGTATAGACATATTGAAGGCTAATCAAATAAAAGACACATATACTGCAAAGATTGTTATAATGAAACCAAAAAAAGCAAGCAACATAACAGGTTAATCTAAATTTTAAACAAAACAAACTCAAGCGTAGAACTCTAGCTCGAAAATTTAGAACATATTTGAAATAAATTTGAAAGAATACCATCGAAGGAATCAAATTTTGCTAATTGTTATTCGTTAATAAAGCTCGAATAAAAATTTCAGGTAATTGGATTATTGAAATTTTGAATATTTGCTCAACCTAAATTTAAACTTATGGGATATTTGGGATAAGAAGGAAAAATAAATTTGATTTTTGAATCTTGATATTGAGGATGGATGGAAAACTCATACATGAAAAAGGGAATTAATAACTAGAGCGCCACACGTGCTCTTAACGATAAAAGAAATGAGAGTGCGTAGCGGAAGTAATTCATTGAAATGAAGATGATCTGGTTGCCTACTATGCTTTTGAAAATAATAGTTATTGCCATAATGTTTAGCGAATTTCAAGGACGAAATTCATTTAAGGGGGGTAGATTGTAATATCTCCAAAAAATCTTATAAACAAATTATGCAATATAATCGTCATTTTGATAATGATGAGAAAGTTACTTGAATTTGCATCAATTGAAAGGTTAAAGTGAACGAACTGAATTGCATGAATGGTAAAGTTACAAGATTTGTCACTCGAATGAATACCAAGAAATAGAATGTAACAATATAATTGTATGGAATTGCAAAGTTGAGAGTTGCTACTCAACTGAATGACAAAAATTGAAATGTGGCAATGTAATCGAATTTGAATTATTGCCAGAATGTTATGCACATAAATGTCAAGAATTAGAACATGATTATTGACAACATGATCGCTATTTGGACAATGAATTGGAATTTGAATGTGGTTATTGACAATGTATTGATAATGATTGAATAACCACATGAGTTGTTATTGATAATATAAATGTTATTTTGACAATAATTGAATAACTGTTTGAAAGATCACAAGAATTCAAAGAATTGTTACTCGAGTGAGCCTAGAAGTAAAGAATGTGGTTATTAGTTAGCATGATTTGAAGTTGATAACCTAATTGTAAAACTCTGTTAATTGAAAGGTCTCGAATAATATAGATCAAAATATTATAACCTAATTATAAGACAGCACAAATTATAACCCGGTGGCTAACAGTGGTTTCGGGTTCGGTAGGAAGGGAGCGTTCACACTGTGTTCTGAACAAGAGCGAGCGAGCAAGTGAGAGAGAGAGAGAGAGATTTTGGGAGGCGGTTCTCTGTCACGAAAAAGTGGCGCCGGTCGGCTTCTCCGTTGGCGGATCTTCTTCGCCAGTTGTCTGGCATGTTGGCGAGGGGTAGATTTGGGTTGGGGATGGGAGGAAGACAAGCTGAGAGAGAGAGAGAGAGAAAGGGTGGGAGAGAATTAGGGGGTAGGTTCTGAAATGTCAGGTGGAGTTTGGGTTTTCATTTTTTTTCCTGTTGGGCCAGGTAAAAATGGGGGGAGTTTGGCTTGCATTTTTAGTTGCATATGTGGCGTGTCCACTTTGGCAAGCCACGTAAGAATTATAGTTCCTTTAAGGAGAATTGAGTTTTTTATAAAAAAAACCGATTTTTCTATAGAATCGGACTTCGCATGCTTATCACTTGTCCGCACTTGAACAAAACACTTGACTAAAGGTTAATATAGTAGAGATGCCTCATCATTAAGAGCCCGCATATCAAAACCCACATGTTTGTGAAATTGGTCCTGCTAATTAATTGTAATACTTCACATACATTACATTATTCTTAACTATTTATACTATTCCTATTTTGAAATAGAAATAGTAAACTGACCTTCGGTTAGGCAACATTTTAAACCAATTCTTTTACCGTATTAACTGTTCTACTTATGGTACATGGCCATTCAAGATCAATGGCGTTCCTCTAAGACGCATCAACCAAGCTTACCTTATTTCAACTTCGACCAAGGTTGACATCTCTGAGGTAAATACTGGCAAGTTCGATGACAAGTACTTTGTGAAGCATGTTGAAAAGAAAAAGAGGAAAAGTGAAAGTGAATTCTTTGAGGGGGCAAAGGAGGTTAGATTTTCCAAACCTGACCATTTTTGTTCTTGTTGGGAATACTTTATGCTGATTCTTGTGTTCTGATGTCCTAATGTCTGAAATTAGGATAAAGTTGCAATCTCCAGAGAGGAAGGATGACCAAGGAGCCATTGATGCACAACCGCTAAAAGCAATTGAGGGTGTTATGGACTTGAAGGCATATTTGGCTTCTAGGTTTTCTCTCAAGTCTAGCATGAAACCTCCCGAGCTAGTCTTCTAGGAATATTAACCATTTAAATGTAGACATTGCACTATTTGAGGCTACAACGAGGGAATTTCATTTGTTATGAACATCAAAGTTTTTCTGGCATCTTTATATATATTGCATCATATATCACATCATTTATTTGTGCTGAAATTTCCGTATGAATTTTGTTCAGATTGCAGCGTGTTTAGTTCTCAATTGTCACGGGATTTTTCCAATGGTATGGGAAAATTTGGCCAGGGTAGGAGCACAAGATATGGTGAATTGCAAGGCCATCTTACCGACCAGCGGCACTACTGAAAATGGTTTCCTCTGTGTTAGGTGGTGGTCCGGCTAGGCCTTGGGGGTGGGGAATGTGTTAGGTATATTTGATTAAGGTTAATTTCACAAATCGTCCCTAACCTTTGAGTTAAAAATCGGCTGGGTCGCAACCTTTTTTCCCGACCTCCTGGGTCTTTAATATTTCATAAATTCACACGATAGGTCCTGTTGATGCTAAATTTTGCATTGACTCAACAAATGAATTTGTTTACGGTGGAAATTTGAATTTGAATTGTTTTAAGCAATAAACATGAAATTTATGGTGAAGTTGGTGAATTTATGAAAGAATAAATGAGAGGAGCAAATGCTTAAGAAGACAAATATGTTGCAAAATGAAGAGGATTCGTAAATTTGGTGGATCTTCTTGTATTTATAGTATAAGAATTGGCATGTAATGATTACAAGTTTTAAATGCTTAGTCAATGAGAAGCCTTGTAAGTACACCTAGTTGGAGTAAATGCCATGCCTTTTGACTAATTGCAAGTTAGTTGTCTGCATGAGAAAGATAAATGTCAACTTTATAATAAATACAACTTGTCACATCAGCCTTAAGTGATAAAGTGTGCAAGTTGGTTTACAAGTTGCATCACAGCTAACACATCTGTAGAACTGCATGACAACCTCGGTTAGGTGAGACCTGAAGGTCTTGAGCTCGTCAGGCGGGATCTGAAGGTCTTGAGCTCTTGATGGGGGACCTAAAGGTCTTGAGCTCGTGAGGCTTGCGAGTTGATTAGAAGTGGGCCCATGCTATTGAACTGCCAGCTCGTGGCCCAGTGGGCCAGCCCTTTGATCTGGAGATCATTGACTATGACCTTATACTTAGGTATATTTAGTGCCGTTTATCTTAAGAGATAATACTATACAAGTTGTCTTACAACTATCAAGTGTGGCGAGACGCGCTTAAATCCCAAGGTCGTTCAACATCTTGACCTCAAGAGCTAACTTGTTCGAGCCCAGGAGCTGACCTCATAGGCTTACACTGCCAGGTCATCAGCTTGTGGTCTAGAGGATCAACTCCTTGACTTAGAGGCCGTTGACTTTGACCTCATACTTGGTATCAACATGTCCTTTTTTACATATTCCGTTAATATTACCGTTAATTTTTCGATAAAATTACCGCTATACTTCCTAAATTTTTAATTTTAAAACAAAAGTTTTAAAAATATTAAAAATAACAAAAACAATTTTAAAAAAAAGGAAAAAAAAAAGGCCACCCTCCCCTATCCCAAGAACGGTAGCTAGAAATGGCCGCGAAGCAAATTGGGTTGGAATTCAGAGTACAATCTATTTCAATAATTGGGTCAGCGTTGCTCCTATATAGAATTGAACGTTTAAACAAACACCCAAAAATCTTTCGTTTTGATTACCCGCGGGTAGGATTATCGTGACACACGCATAACGGTCCGTAATAGCGGGTCATCAATTTTAGATAAAAATCTTCTTGGCTAAGTTATTCAACCTGGTGGCATGATGGCACGCATTAATTAATGAGCACGCACCCGATATGCACCCACACACTGAAGCACAACTTCCAATCAAGAAATCAGAAACTGTGAAGACGAAGGGTATCGCGATTAAAAGAATGGATGGGCCGCCGGAGAACGATTTCTGCTCAATATGCCACGCCAATTTTCATATTCCTTGCCAGGCTAATTGCTCTCATTGGTTCTGCGGTTCCTTCCTCCTCTTTTCTTTTTCTTTTATTTATTTATTTGTTTCCCTTTTTTATTCTTTGGCAATCACATTTTTATTATTTTTTATTTCTTGTGATGTTGTGATAGTCAATCCAACTAGGGAGTTTTTCCTCCTCCCCAAATTATCCCACATAGAATCTTAGGGATTGGCTATTGTAGTCCTATTGCTTATTGTAGTTCACTTTTTTATATAATGATGATTGTTTCTTACAATTTCATGTGATAATTGAATTTCTAGATTGATTAGCTTGCAATTACAGGTTTATCAAACTTATATTTTTCGGCGTTTCAAGAATCAGATGGAATGGGAAGATGTTCTATGACTGAATTATGATAAACCCGGAATTATTGCTTAATTATTACTTACACTTCATCTTTTGGTCATTCAACAATGCCAATATTACGTTAATTATTTACAGAAGTTTGCAGAGCATAATTTTATAACAAGCACTGCTTTATTGACCTGTGCGAATTTTGAAATATGATGTGATAATATTTAAATGCTTCAGTTGGCTTTAGGTTTTCGTCCACACCTTGTAAATGTTATTTACTCGATCCAATTTTTAAGTCCATATTAGTGCTTGAGGGGGCAATCTAATAGCTTATCTAGGAGAGTTATCATATTATTTAGGTTCTCTATTTAAAGTTAGCATGACATTGATGTGCTTTTTCTGTCTTCAAGTAGGATTACGGATTACAGTAATGGTATATGTGTGTTCTTTGATAGGTAATTGTATATTACAAGTTTGGAATCATGGATCTGCTCTTCATCCTTGTAAATGTCCCCTGTGCCGACGTGAGATCACTTTGTTGGTCCCTAGCGAGGCTTCATCAAGGCAGCGGCAGGATCCTGAATTTGCTGAGGTTTTACAGAGGATAGAAAGATATAACCGTCTATATGGTGAACGTTCAAATGGTCTTATGCAGGTACATTCCATGTGAGTCTTATTTGTCATACTTCAAATGGGCTTATGCAGGTACAGTCCATGTGAGTCTTATTTGTCTTACTTTAAAGTCTAGAATTAGAGTAATATCGCCCTGAATTGCTGGTTTTGTTTATTACCAACTTCTGGTTGCCGATTATGTTCTCTGTTGTCTTTGTGCTTTGGATATTTTTGAACTATTGCATGCATTTTATTTTTTATTTTTAAATTCTAACGAGCAGTAAAGAAATAATTAATGTGTTATACAAGATTGCAATAAGGGATCGATCTAAGGGCTTGTTCTCTACAACTACTTTTTTCACTGCAAAAATTATCAACAAATCAAACTCATATCAACCACATATTCTCCATAAACAATAATTTTTCACATTTCCCTGTGACCTCTCTCCACTTTTTCACCACACATTTCAAACAAAAATCTCTTTTCATCCCAGAAGCTAAAAAATAAGCTACAAAGAATGAACATATTTGGCTTTCACCCTTGGGCGTTAAGGAGACATTTCTAACTGAACTTGGATATGGTCAGTCTGTTTGGTATCAGGCCCTGTTATGGGCCAACGAGAGTTAAACTCTCGCCATGGCCCCAAAACTGGAAGGGGCTCTTTTTCCCCTCTCTACATAGGAACTGGCACAAAAATGTTTAAGAAAAATGGTTCAATAAATAAATACCATAAAAAGTACTTAGAGGCATAATGGTGAAAGATAGATTTTTTATTCATGCGTTGGGTTCCTTTTTTTTACTCATGCATTGGAATCCCTTTATTAGTTCAATTTATATATTTTACCATTCAATATAATTCCTTAGAATCATAATTTTTTTGCATGAGATGAAAAGTTACTTTCTTCTAGGACTACTTGAACTGTTAAATGCTATATATTTAACACATAATCCAATTTTACATTTTTTTTTTCAATTTTGAATCTGGGAAATGATTTTTTTAAAAATAATTGTCTGCAAAGTCATAGTCAAATGCGCATCCTCTAATGCGCATCCTCAATAGGAAAAAGACAATTGAAAAACTAGATTATCAAAAAGTTATTAGTAGGACTGTCCTTTTTTTTTTTTTTTTTTAAATAAACAAAACTAACTTTTCATTAATAATAAAGGAAATACAGCCGTCCAGTCCATGAAACATGGGCCAGAAAAAAAAGGGGGCCGGGGTTGGTTTCTGGGCAACATGCCCAAATGGCAACCCCTGCCATACAACAAAGACAAAGAAAAAGACCCAAATAACACAGACACAGACGACCCTTTAATGCATGATGAGCAAGACAAATTGGCCTTGTTATTTGATTATCATATAATGTAGAACTCTTGAGTAATATAATTTGTTTTTATTTATTGTTGAATTTTTAACCATTAATTTTGTATTTTTGAATTTTTATATTACAGATTGTGGGCCTCATCCTTTGGAGTTCTCTCAGGCCTTGAAAATTATAGAATTGCCTTTTCTTTATCTAATATATGAGTCTAGAAAATTGTTGATTCTTCAACTCAAGCTTTTGTTCACTTGAATTCATGCCCGAGTTTGAGGAGCTTGGTTGACTTACCTTATGATTGATAGATAATAACTATGCAACTCGCATTCAAGATGGAGCGAAAATGTGTACTAGCTTAAAGATGTCTTTACTATCTGCTAATTGATTTCTGCAGGGCTTTAGATGATTGAGTTTAGGCTGATCATCAATATCTATAGCCCATATTTGTGGTAGAATTCTCCCCATTTTAACTAAGTGCAAAGCAAATACTTGTTGCAAGAGTGATTCTAGATTCATCAGGTTTTGGTTTTGTATATCTGTTGAATATATGCTATATCTTGTCCTTATATGGAACCAATTTCACATCTTAGAAGCTGTCATATTATCTCATTATGATATGATTAATGATCAATTTCCTTGATGCTGGCAGAGAATGCAAGATCTTCCGTTTCTTCTCAAGAGATTATTCCAGGATTTGATCAATCCGCAAAGATCACTGCCGCTTGTTATGCGGGCACGTGTTTGGCTGGCAGTAAGTTGCCACTCCCTAAATATGCAGCAGCTCTGACAGCATATTTCATCTGGCTTTTCATTTTTGAAATTCATAATTCCATTACACGCAGCATCAATGTCATTTTATCTGGTAGTTAACATCAATTCATGTTTCTTGACATGCAGAAAAGTGGGAGAAACAAGGAAGAAAGAAACATGCTTTTGAATTTAGTGTAGTAACAGAGAGATTTGAACCTAACACCTAGAAAATTGTTCTTTAACACATTTTGGTTCATGAAAATAGCCTTGGAAGAGAGGTCTCTGAAGGTTTGCACAGTAGAATTTTTGGTACAAACCCTAAAATTTTCAGCCAATCTTTGTGAAGTTTTTCATTCAATGTTATGCTAAGCCACTTAACCTGCTATTGATAGTTCATATCCTTGAGATACAATTGGACTGATTATGTAGCGTTTTTTTTACATTACCTGGGATGTTCATTTGGTGAACTTTTCACTTTTGAGCAGCTTCTTTTTTTTTTTTTAAATTTAATTTCACTAATTTGCAGATGATAGTGAGTGCAATATACGTTCTCAGTCCGGTGGACATTATACCTGAAGGTACAAATGGTCCCAATTGCAATCTATTTGCTTTCTTATTATATATATTCACTGCTAACTTTTCCCCTTGTTTCTCTGTGACAGCGCTGCTAGGCTTTATAGGTCTTCTTGATGATCTCATCATTGTGTTGATATGCTTCCTCTATGTTGCTGCCCTTTATCGATCTGTTCTCGTTCTTCGTCATGGAGGTTCTTAAGGTGGAATGGAGTTTTGACTGCACACAGTTGAATTGTATGTTTTTTTGTCTTTCCAGTTGTATGGGGCACAATTTCACAAGTTGAATTTCCTTTTATTTACCCCTTCCTCTCTTTGATGTAATACATAGATATTTTAATTCGCATGGTTTTTAACATATTATATATTAGAGTAATGATAATATATATTAAAGTAATGATATACTTTCATATTAGTTAACCAATTAGTTTACCGGTTGTGTAGTAACAAGAAGGATAAAATTGTCAATTAATGCATTTAAATTGTAGTATTACTCTATATATTATAGAGAGTGCCTTTCCTAAGCCTTCCAACTTGTGTGGCTTGCATGAAATACACATGGCTTGTATTCATACACGACACATAGGCAAAACCTTCAAGAAGTTTTTGAAAATTTTCCATATTATATATAGGAAAATACTATTTATAGGTAATCAATCATTCAGTAATTCTCTCTTTATATATATCACAGAAAGCTTAAGAATTTTCTCGGGGAGGGATTCTAATTAATGGTTTCTTCCATGCATGAGTAGACCCAAGTTCCAAACTCCATGTCCTAGTTTTATACATTTCCCGCTGAAGATTTGATATTTTGCAAACGATAATGGAAATAATCAGGGTGACGCACAACAATGATTCTCCTGAATAAGATTTTCGACTATTCTTCAAAATATGTTATACTTTTACGTATATATAGCAAATTGAATTAAATTAGAACATCAATCAATTGTGGGTAAGTGACTCCAGTCAAACGCAGAACTACGCTCCTAGTGTTAAATGTATATAAATTGTTGTCCGGTACAATACAACTTTGTAGCGCTAACGATAACGTAACAATATGAGTGTGTGTGTGTATAGATATATATATTAAAAGGGAAAACTAACTCAGAGTTCGGTATGGATGAGATATTCTGCCTCCAGATGCTGTTGTTTATCGATAATAATAGTGCCCTTATCATCGGAGGAAGCAAGACAATCAGCTGAAGGTTGAACATATCCATAACCGAAACCTGCTGCAGAATTGCAGTAAGTTTCAACCGTGCCATCCTTTCTCTGTAAGTTGATATTATTGAGCACTATGTGGGTGCATGGGACTGTGTCACTGCAAGCAAATTTCATGGCTTTTTGACTTGTTGAAGTTCCACTGATGTTTCGGTACATGATTTGGCTTATTGCCACCGCTGAAGTCTGTTAAATTAAGGAATTATTATGACATTTTTCCTTAATTTTTTTTGGCAACTGCTGATTAATCAAAAAGAGAGATATATACATATTCACCTGATTTTGACATGCTGTAGCCGAATCACAGTAGAATTGATCAATGATTATGGGGTTAGAAA
>CAVNYN010242506.1:0-38460 GCA_963692815.1 Nyctanthes arbor-tristis | reverse complement strand
CCAAAAGTTGCTTCTAGTCCTTCTAGAAACCCATTTTGGAAGTGCTCGTTAAGAAAAATTATTAGAACAAGCTTACCCCGATAACTTTTTCAACGACTAGTACGACACGACAGAAGAAACCGATGATGGCCATGTTCAAAGGAGGCCCTATATGGGGATGAAACAATTTGCTTGTCTGTGTTGTGTTCAAGTTGCCAGCTCCATTATTATGAATGAAAATGAAACATTAATTGGAGTCTATGGCATAAACTATCATATATCAAACTTTATAATGCAGTTTCTTGGACCAGCAAAACGGTCCCCTCATGATTCTATTCGGCAGCCGCTAGAAAACAAAACTGACAAAGTGTTTGACAACCCACTCGAATTATAATCTGAATTATAATCTGTCACATGGTATCATTTCATTGATTTCACTTTTTTCAAAAAATCAAAAAGTAAAAGTCAAACCGTAATCTTTTACTTTTTACAAAAAACAACCAATAAAATAATGTCACATCGTAAATTATAATCCAGATTATAATCTGAATAGTTGCCAAACACTTTGTAAGTGTCTATTTCAACTGTCCTTTCTATCTAAAGATTTGTTTATTTATTTATTTTATTAGCCATAATACTATTGGGATTTATGCCCAATAAAATGTAGTTGACTAAATTGTAAATAAATAATTATTTGCTTGTTGAATAAATGCGATGTTTATTATTTGTAAACTTGTTAATTAAAAGCAATAATGAAGTATCATTGACTGCTTTGAGAAAATATTAAATGAGTACTTTGAAAGTATAGAAGATGCATTTAATATTTCAACTAAAAACATTAGTCTAGAACTAAGAATAAATGTTGGCACTTTATCCCATTAAGGTTCATTCATCTATCACTTTATTCTAATAAAGTAAGCGATTTATCTTGATCGTTTCAACTGGTTGAGGTCGTGAGTGATAACATTGATGTACTTCAAGATAAGTATATTGATCATGATTATTGTATGAATTTAATTCCAAAGCATGACTATGCGTGTGAATTAAAATTTCACATGACTATCATACAGTTAGTCTGAATCTGTCTCGAGTCGGTTCTGTTATAGAGCAATCTTAAGGGACTTAGATATGCTATGGGTGAGACTGAATAAATATTTGGTCAATATACTCTACATGTTGAGAACCGGAGGAGAGTGAAATAATGAAATGCGTGTTGCGAGAGGAATCTGTTGCTCTTGAATAAAGAGTTAAATGATTTGCTTAAGTTAGTCATCTGCGAGTATGATTTCAGAAATCTAACGTTAGTATTTAGCGGACCATGCTAAATATAAATCATAACAGTGATGATTGAGAGTTAAGCGAAGCGTAAAATTAATTAGGTGATTCGGTCAGGTGTATGCTTAATTAATTATCAGATCATAAGACGATGACCAATTGTTAGATTGATAAGTCAAGAGGATAATTAATTGCGAAATTAATTATTTTAGTTCCTGTAATTATTTATATGATTAGGAGTTACAATAATTTGTTTTTGGTAGAGTGTCCGAATTATTACTAATTAAATCAGACAGTCTAGATCAATTTGACTGGATTTAATTATTGGGAGCCTAATTATGTAAATCTAATTGGGTCCCTCTTGAAACTTCTAGAAAGTCAAAGATTTGCCTGGAAATGAATTATATAGTTTGCACAACCCTAATAGGAGTAAAACCCTCATGGTTTGTAAGACACGAAAGAGTCTTGGATTTTTCCCTATAAATAGGGGAGGGGCGGTCTTGTTTCTCATTTCCAGGAAGAGCCGCACCCCCTATAATATTCTTATAGAGAATCAGTTCTGTATGGTTTGGAGAATTTCTAGCGGTGTCCACTCACTAGTGTAATCTAAGACTTAGAAATATTTCAGAGAAGATCCAAGGGTTGAGAGCTAGCAGTTCTTACCAGATTGTTTGTGGGATTAATTGCTTATCAAAGGCATATTTCATTGCACTTTCTTTAGGCAATTAATCGTTCTTATATTGAATTAAACATCCAGATCGATCATATTTTAAAATAAAATAAATTTTGAAAATTATTGCTATTTTTTTCTTGTTTCCATCAAATACATGGTGGTTCGAATTGTGTTGTGATATTTAGATGTTCGCGTTTTAAATAAAAGGTTCTGGATTCAAAATACAACTGCTATTCCCCGAATTTCCTTCCCCTACCCTATCTCCCTTGTCAACATCTTTAAAAAAAAAAAAGAAAAAAAAGGAGGGTTATATTGATACATCATACGTAAATTAATTTGTTTCCTTTTTAAAGTTTTTAATTTGAAAGTTGATGGTTTATTTTTTGGTATCCCTTTACGACGGAATCCAATTAGAATTAGTGTCATACCTGCAAATATTTTTTACTTCATATCTCTTGCAATCTACATATACCGTAGAGAATCTCATCAATCATTTTTAATCACAATTAACAATCTTTAAAGGAAAATTGATTGTCGTGCGGGACGCAATTCAGATCATGCATAGAAGTTAAAAATAAAAAATAAATAATAGTAATAATAATAAACTCTTATTTATGAGGCAGTGGCACCTCTCACATGGCTTACATTTTTGGTTAATTCATATAAACTAGTTATCTCACATGTGGGTTGCACGAATGATAAAATAGATAATATATCATTTTAGCCAAAAATTAATTTATTTTAATTATTTAATAATTAAAATTAGTTCGATAATTTTGAACCGTTAACTTTTCCGATTCGATAACCGGATTGATTTTCTGAATATTTGTGAATACTAAAATCAATTTGAAAAACAATCTGATGGTATGAGAGAAAGACGGATACGGTTCACCGCTTCACAATAAATTTTTTTCAATAATAATCCATTAAAATTTTAAACTTTTTAGAAATTCAAGGCCCATAAACTAAGGCACTATTATGAACTATTGTCTAAATAGCTTAATATATGTATACATACTCAATTCTTCACTGAATAACCAATGTGAAATTCTCTTTCGATACCTAAAGGCAAAATTTTTATGGCCCTTAAACTATAATATTCGATTATTTATGTGCGTGTAAAGAAAAAAATATAGGTGCTACCTGTAATATAATATCTTTAATTAATGAGGTAAAAAATTGTTTAAAAAAATATAAAAAACATTAAAAAAAATTTACGAATACTAGAATCTATCCGAATGTATGAGATAAAGATATATAGGCTTCACCGATTCAAAAGAAACATTTTATTAATAATGATCCATTAAAATTTTTAATTTTTTAAAAGTTTAAAGCTCATAAGTTAATGTCCTATTATACATAACTCTTCTCCAAGTAGTTTCAATAGCTCTTAAAAAAAGAATAAAATTTCAACCCTTTTTTTAAACGATAAAAATAAAAAATTATAAAATATAATGTTTTTTCCACATTATATTAGGTAAAAATTAATTTATTTCAATTATTTAATTAAAATCAGTCTGACCACCTTGAACTTAGCTTTTCTGATGACCAGATCGATTTTCTAAACATTTACAAATACTAAAATTAATCTGGAAAACAATCCTATGGTGTGAAAAAAAGACGGATACAATTTACTGTTCACAATAAGCTTTTTTTTTTAATAATGATTCATTAAAATTTTGAACTTTTTGGAAACTCAAAACCCATAAACTAAGGCTCTATTATGAATACTTTTCTAAGTAGCTTAATATACGTATATATCCTCAATTATCTTCACTAAATAACTAATGTGAGATTCCTTTTTTATGCCCAAAGTCATATTTTCGACGATACTTAAAGAAAGAATAGAATTTCAACATTATTTTAAATAAAAATTAATTTTCTTTTCAATTATTTAATTAAAATTGGTCCAATGACCTTGAACTTTTAGCTTTTCTAATTCGATAACATGTCCAATTTTCTGAACATTGTCGAATATTGGAATGAATCTAGAAGTTATCTGACGGTGTGAGATAAATTGAAACAAAAAAATTAAGAAAATCGATCAAAAATAAAATTACTTAAGAAAATCGATCAAAAATAAAATTACTTAGGAAAATCGATCAAAAATAAAATCAGTCTGACCACCCTGAACCGTTAGCTTTTCCAGTTTGATGACCGTATTGATTTTCTAAACATTTAGAAATACTGAAATCAATCTGAAAAATAATTCTGTGGTATGAGATAAAGACGGATACAGTTTACTGGTTCACAATAAACTTCTTTTTTTTAATAATGATTCATTAAAATTTTGAACTTTATGAAAATTCAAAACCCATAAACTAAGGCTTTATTATGAATACTTCTCTAAGTTGATTAATATACGTATATGTCCTCAATTTTTTTCGCTAAATAACTAATGTGGGATTCTCTTTTTATACCCAAAGTCATATTTTCGACGACACTTAAAAAAAGAATAGAATTTCAACATTACTTTAAGAAAAAATTAATTTTGTTTTCAATTATTTAATTAAAATCAGTTCAATGACCTTGAACTGTTAGCTTTTCCAATTTGATAACGGTTCAATTTTCTGAACTTTGTCGAATATTGGAACAAATCTGGAAGTTATCCGACGGTGTGAGATAAATTGAAACAAAAAATTAAGAAAATCGATCAAAAATAAAATTGGTTAAGATAAGGAGTGGAAAGTTTAAATGTAGAGTGAGAAAGATTTGAGAAAGTTCTCAAATATGATGAATTTTATTAAAGGAATGAAGGAAAATCTGGATAAAGAAATACAGACATTTTTGGACAAAATGAAATATGATTTGGTAATTAGAATTAAAAATTGAAAAATGTAGCAATAATCTATATATTTATTGTACTAATTAAGTAGTGTGTTAATTTTTTTCCGCATAAAACTAGCACCCCAAGGGAATTAAGAATTTGATGTCACACTGATGTCGCTTATGTCTCATTTATTTTTCTATTTTTATTTTTGTTCACCCTAATAATCATCTATATATTTATAATACTAATTAAGTGGTGTGTTAATTTTTCTATATATTTATAATACTAATTGAGTGGTAGATTAATTTTTCCCCCTAAAACTGGCATCCTCAGGGAATTAGAAATCTGATGTCATGCTGGTGTTGCTGATATCTCATTTATTTTTCTGTTTTTATTTTCGTTCACCCTAATAGTAATCTATATATTTATAATATTAACTAAGTGGTGGGTCAATTTTTTTCCGCTTAAAATTGACATCCTTAGGGAATTAGGAATCTAATATCATGCTGATGTCTCGTTTATTTTTCTATTTTTATTGTCGTTTACCCTAATAATAATCAGATAATACTAAATGGTGGGTTAAATTTTAATTTTGTGTAGTAATTTTTAATAATCTATTTATCAGCTCAACTTAATCTTTTTTTTTCAAATTTTTAGAATTTTTGTTTATTACATCTTTTAATTTGTATAGTAGTTTTTAATTATCTTTCAGTTGTTGATGCTAAACTTTTAACCTTTAAAAATGCTTTAGATTTTGATTTACTAAGTAAGTGTATTAATCAAATTTTTAATTATCTCTTTTCTTGCATTTAACTGGGTAAGTGCAACAATCAAATTCATAGTTATCTCTTTCTTTTTATATTTGAATCATCAAAACAACTCTCAGGCCGCAATTATCTCTTTCATTTTATATTTGAATAATCAAAGTAACCTTCAGGCCGCCTAATCGAGTGAGTATACATGCAGCTATATATATATTTTTTATTGCACACATATATTTGCATGCAATTGAGCAATTAATATAGAATATTAATTTTGAAAGCAGTCGCCCATATTTTCCTTTTAGTTATTTTTTAGTTCAAGTGGGTATATCACTTTTATTGTTATCGTTTAATTAATTGTTTGTTTTCGAGATTTGTATGTGTTTCCCATACAGCGCACGGTAGATTATCTAGTAATAAGTTAAAATAAATATATCTATAAATAATATAAAAATGGGAGAAATAAAGGTTAAAAAAAGGAATCTATAAATATGTAATAAATTAAAGAGGTAAATAATATATAAATTAAAAAAAATAAAAAAATTGTTTATTTAAGAGTGATTAAAATTAATTTTATTCGATTAATCTATATATTAATAAAAGTATAAGTAAATTGAGTCTTTAATTAGAAAAGATTCAATTTTGTTTGAGATTCTATTTCAGATTCTATTTGATAGAATCTTTTTTATTTTACTTTATTTTGTTTCGTCCCACTAATACTGGTAACAACCTATTATTGATATAAAAATTAACTAATATTGATATTGATAACGGCACACTAGGTCACTATTGGTAACCGCTCACTATTGATACAAAAAATTAATTGTAAATGTATAAAAAATTAACTATTATTAGTAATCATCTACTATTGATAACTGTCCACTATTGATATAAAAACTAAACTGTAAAATTATTATTACTGAATATATTGCACATAAAAATGTGCCTAAAGAGTACACTGAAACAATATCTTACAATATATGTTTTTAAAAAATTAATTCTATAAAACTTACCAATATACAAGAAATTAAAGGACAAAAATAAAATGAAAAAAAGATTAATCTGAAACAAAATTAAATCTATTCTATCCAAAAATAAAAATCAACTCTCCTATAGTTTTGAAATAGATTTAAACGTGCTACGTTTGAAAGGTAGACATTTGTATGCATTCATAGGAAAGCATCCCGGTCCTTTTAGTTCCAGCCTCTAGTAGAAAGGTTATATCCCTGACTAAGAGAAATCTATATCTATATATTAATAAAAGTAGAAGTAAAATTGAATATTCAATTAGAAAATTTTTAATTTGGTTTTAGATACTGTTTGAGATAATCTTTTTTATTTTACTTTATTTTTTACTTTAATTTTTGTATATTGGTAGGTTACATAACCTAATATTATTGGTAACCGTCCACTATTGATAAAAGAAAAAAAAACTGTAAAGTACAACCGCACTTTGCGATTAATAAGATAGTGGATTGTTACTTTAACCAATACTAAAACGGTTAAAGAAAATTAAAGTTAAAAAAAGAAATAAAAAAATAAGATTCAAGTTGTGGTATATAGACAATAGTAATGGTTAAGAAAAGTTGTTTGGACAGTTAAAAAAATACATGTTTTGGAAAAAATAATTCTATAAAATTTACTAATATTTAGAAAATTAAAATAAAAAAATAAGTTAAAAAAATGAATTATGTATATAAGTTATGCCGTTCTAAAGTTACAAAAAATGAGTTATGTTTTTAGGATATATCTTCTTTTGATGCTCTTAGTCTATTTGGTACAATCATGTATTTTTAATTTTTTTAATACAAACGATTTATGTATATGAGATATGCCTTTTTAATTGCATTTTTTAATTTTTTTAATTTTCTCTTTATAGACATTTTTGTCCCCACATGTATGGAATGAGGTGCTTGATTTTTTTATTGCCCCCTTACTGTACGACATAAGTAGTTCAATTGATCAATAAATTACTCCATTCAAAAAAAAGAAGTAAAATTGAATCTTCAATTGGAAAAGATTCAATTTAGTTTTAGATTCCATTTGATAGAATCTTTTTTATTTTATTTATTTTTTTAACTTTAATTCTTCTATATTGATAGGTTACATAACCTACCACTATTGGTAACCGCACATGATTGATAAAAAAATTGAAAAAGCATAACCGCACTTTGCGGTTAATAAGGTAGTGAGTGGTTACTTTATTAAATATTAAAACAGTTAAAGAAAATTAAAGTTTCAAAAAAAAAAGAAATGAAAAAAATAAGATTCAAATTGTGACGTATAGAGAATAGTAATGAGTTGAAAAGGAAGATAATGGGTGGTATCAACAGTGAGCAGTTATGTATATCAGTAGGATAGCTCTATTAAACTTACGAATATACAGGAAACTAAAGTAAAAATATAAAATCAAATGAAAAAAACGAATGAATTATGTATATAAACTTTGCTGATCTAAAGTAAAAAAAAAAATAAAAAGTAAATGAATTATGTCTTCAGAATATATCTCTTTCTGGTGCTCTTGATCTACCAGACATGATCATGATTAATATATATATATATATATATATGTAAACAACACATTTTTAATTACATTTTTTTATTCTCTTTTTAGACTTTATTGGAAAGATTGTCACTAAATATCCCTTCGAACATTAAAAGCCATCTACGGGTTGGGGAAGTAATATCAAAACATATCAAACTTGTTTTAGATTATTATAACTACTAATAAGAGTTAATGTTAATTTATAGACTTTAATTATTCGTTGTTATGACAAATAATAAGATTCAAGATTAACCTTTTTTCGAGTACTCTTTAAGAAGTCAATATTCAATTGTGGGTAGTTCCACATAGCAATGTTTAGAGTTGTGAATCATAATAATATGATAATATTTAGATGTGATAAGAAATTAAGAATGAGAAGCCAATTAATGAAACAATGAATGTTGTGTGTAATAGGATTTTCCAAAATTTTTAATAATATTAACAAAATATTTATTTTTGTTATCTTAAAATGCTACTTTGTTCATTATTTTACTCTTATATTGTTTAATTTTCTTACGTTATACTTTGTCAACAAAATTTAACCGTGCAACGCACGGAAGCAAATACTAGTTTAAAATAATAATACTTGGACGAAATTAATTTTATTCAATTAATTGTTTAGTGTATATAAATTAGAAAAAATAAATTAACTAAATAAGTAATGAAATGAAGTGACAAGATTGAAGGATGAAATTAATGGCCAATACATAATTTAACAAGTGAAAATGAGAGGGAAAATAAAAATAGTAATGACATTAGTATTATATTTTTTTTTTTTTTGTGTGTGTGCACATAGATTATAACTTCAATTATATTGAGAAGTGAGAAACTTTGATTTTGAGATATATGGTTTAGTTTAAATGGTTAAATTTTGTTGAAAAGTGAAATTACTATTCAACTTGTGAGCGGTCAACTATAACATTTGATATGTGTCATAAAAAATCCAGTAATTAGTTTGGTTTATAATCGGCGCAACAGAACGGTTACGTCATGTTGGAAAAAAGAGTCATGTTGGAAAAATATCTTGCCTTTGATCACTGATTGATTTGCTGTTGTAAAGTAAGATTTAGCGACATTATTGATTGATGACTAAAACAATAATGATTTGAAACTTTAGGGTCTGTTTTTGAAGTAGAATGTATTTGAATGGGCGTTGAGAAAGTAATGGACCGCTTGTACATTAATTATTGGTTTAAGAAGAAGGGTAAATTTCACATATCGTTCTCAATTTTTATACTTAAAATGGCATGAGTCCTTAATCTTTTTTTAGCGCGCTGGGTTCTCAGCCTTTTATAAATACACACAAAAGGTCCCTCTTAACAGAATCTGTCTAAATTTCAGTTAAGTGGTAAATAAAATTACCTTTATACCCTTACCTTTTAAATTTTAAAAAAATTTAAAAATTAAAAAAATAAAAAAAGGGGAAAAAACCCCACCTCACCCCTCTTAGGCTGCTGGAATTCTACCATTTCCGGTAGCTGAAAGGAGGATATGTCTCCCCCCATTCACTGCCGTTTCCGGCAGTCCTTCCATTTTTTCTTCCATTTTCGACAGGAAAAATGGGAGGAGAGCTCCCCCTCATTTTTCTGCTGGAAATGACAGAAAAAATTTGAGGAGAGGGAGCTCCCTCTCTGCTATTTCCGGCAGATGAAAGGGGGAAATGCTGCATTCCGACAGCTTAAGAGGGGTGGGTGGGTTTTTTAATTTTTAAATTCTTTTTTTTTTAATTTAAAAGGTAGGGGTATAAAAGTAATTTCATCTACTACTTAATGGAAATTTGGACGAATTCTATTAGGAAAGACCTTTGTGCAAAAGTTAAGACGATATGTTTTACCCTAAGAAGAAAGAAAAAAAAAGATATAAATAAGAGTTGTGTTATTTGAACAAAAGTCTATACAAAAATTATAATAAAACTGACATATAACACAATCCTGTTTTTCAGCACATTATATCATTTTTAAATCAACACTAATCACACATCAATGGCGGAGCCCGAAAGAAAACCTAATGGGAGTCAATGACAAAGTTAGAACCCTTTTAACTAGTAATATACGATTTATTTTTTCTTTCACATAACAAAACTTATAAAAATAAAAGAATAATGATACTTTTGTACATGTAATGAAACAATAACCTCGCACACATAAAATGAAACATAAAATAACATCAAACAAAGATAACGTTGAAAGTTTTTATAGTTTGAATTTCAATACAAAACAAAATTTTAGTTTATTTATTTAATGATTTAAACCCATTGAAACTTTGCTTAAGGGAATATCTTGGACACATTTAAATTTTTAGGTTGCAAGATTGAAGTTAAGTCAGAGAATTGAATTTTATGTAAAATAAAGAACTGTGTAATGAATACTTGCTTTTAACCAACAATAAAACAAATGAACTAATAATTTTTTGTCTCAACTTTTTCTTTGATTTCCTTATTTGCAATCTACTATATTCATGGAAAAGAGTTAAAAAGAGGAAAAAGAATACTCAAACCTCACATATACACAAAAAAAAAAAAATAATAATAATAAGAAAGAAAAATTTCAAGGGCCAGTGGGTCCAGGGACCCCATAGGCCCCCCAAGTGGCTCCACCACTGTCATACATGACACATATCTATTTTGTTTAACTTTTTGCCCTTATTTTGTCTAACTAAAATTATTTTATAAATAATGTAAACAATTAAACAGATAATGTCTAGTCGTCTAGACTAAAAGCCATCTAGATGTAAAATGTGTGCTAAACATCCTCTAAAACTTTTGAATGTCATGTAAGATTTTTATTGTCACAAGTGGCAGCATATTTCTCAACATCCACATGTCATTGGATATGCTATAAGTGCACAATCACCAAACTTTGTTAATGGAGGGAGTTTCTATAAATTGGTAATAGATTTATGCTACCCATTTTCATATACATAATATTTATACATAATTTTTTACACAATAAATTTGGGCACTTGATTTGTGATGTTTTTAATGATGTGATCTGACATAGAAAAAAAATATGATCTTACCATGTGTGATTGTGTAAATAATGTGCAAGAATAATTCTTCTTGTCTCATACATCACATCACAAATCAAAAGCTTAAATTTTATTGTATATAAAATTTATGTATATAATATAATAAATATTATGTAAAGTGAAGAATTATTCTTTGTAGTATTATTATCATAGCTAACCAAACTTGAAGAGAATGCATTACTTCAATTTCACGTATTCTGCTCTTTAGTAAGAATGAGTACTTGAAGCCACAACAATAACAACAACAACACTAATAATAATAAATCACCAAGGGTCTCATGTTATAAATGCATTATTACTCTTTTTTGAGAATCGTATCAAAATTGTTTCTCAGTATATTTATTTTAAAATTTAATTATTATATAAAATAAAAGGCCTATATAAAATCATACTCCCTCCGTCCCACAAAGATAGTCCAGTAAGTATTTTTACTTAGATTAAGGATTAGTATGTAATGTGGTTAGAACATTTAATCTTACTTTATTTTTTTCATATATACCCTTGTGTCATTAATTGTTTGAAATATTTTCAATGTATAGGTAGTTGAATAACAATAATTAATTAGGGGCACCTATAGAAATGAAATATTAAATACATGTTCAATATGATAAATAAACTATCTTTTTGGGACGGACGAAAATTAAATAGTGAACTGTCTTTTTCTGACGGAGGGAGTATCATATATGAGACGTTCCAATTGTCACTTAATGGCTAGATATTTATATTTTAAAGTATTTATATTTGAATAATATCTACCCATCCCTTAATTTTTCTCCCAACCGCTATATCCCCTTGTTAAATAAATAAATAAATAAATAAATAAATCATATCATACGGCAGAAGGCAAGGATTTCAATCCACGGAATAATTCAACCCGTGAGGCTGCCCCGTGACGATTGTGAAAAATAAATGGCTGCAGTTTATTATATCTGCAAAAAATCTAAAAATATCTAAATCTGAAAGCATTTTTCAAAGCATGCAAAAGTGATAATTAGGTGAAAAGGGGTAAAATATTTATTATAAAAACTGACTAAAAATTCTGAAGCACAAAAATAACTTTTGTCATGGTTTGAATTTTTGTTTTTTATTTATGAAAAATTTTCAAAAACATTACACTCTATGTGACATATATAAATGCACGGCACGTGTACATTCACGTGTGCATTCATACAAGCCACATATGATAGGGGGTTTTGTTACAAAACTCGAGGGAGATTTTTGAAAGAGATTCTTTTATTTATATGTGATTAGAGCAATTTTAATGTTGAAAAAAAAATACCTAAGGGAAAAAATTTATTTTCAAATAACGTATAAACAAAAAACTTCAGAATCTAGTAATTATAATGTTTGAGCATTTTTTCAATTTTTAAAATTTTGCAAAAGAAACTTTAGAATCTAGTAATTATAATGTTTGAGCATTTTTTCAATTTTTAAATTTTTTTACAAATAATATTGCTACTGCCTTTCTTGTCATTATAAGTACTTCTACAAAATTAGATAAGAAGTCTTACCCTTATTTAGCACTAATCTAACAAAAACAACCACCACATTACTTTTGTTATATTGATGCCATATCAGGATAAGGCCTTATCTATTTTCTTAGAAAATTTCCTTGTCATTATACCATTGATATTCAATTTTTTCACAACATGCTACTTTCTTTACTATTTACATTTTGGAATGAAGAAGGTAAAGGGAAATTGGGTAAAAACTCTACAAAATCAAAAATCGAACCAATCCATGAAAATGGTTTGGATTAATTTGGTTTGAAAAATGAAATGCTTTGATTTGGTTTAGGTTTCAACATTTGAAAAACCGCTTAAACCAAACCAAACTGTTTTTTATTTAAAAAATTAATAACAAATATCAATACACTTAATTCATTATGATTGTCAAATTCGTTGACTGAGTTTGACACTCTAATAAGGAAGTCCTTATGATAATTTGATTCATTTTAGTAATTTAATAAGATAATTTTTTACTTATATAATTAATGCCCTTATGGAAAATTTTTTTGGAGAAATTATAATAGTTAATTGAGTATACTTTTCTAAAATTTTAGTAATCTAATCGGCTAACAACTAAATACTTGAACAAAATAAAACTTCCATAAGCATGCTGACAATATTTCATTTGAAACTTCATATTTTAACAATATATCATTTGAAGCTTATGTATTATTTGGGCTTTTTTTGTCTGCTACCTTCCATTAATTATATGTTTGTATTTTAGTAAAATTTACTAACTTTTGACGAGTTTAATGTTAATGTTTTATATTAAAAAAAATATTAGTATCCCTTAAAAAAAGAGTATATTAGTATAATAGAATATTTATGTTTATAAAATTATTATCATATTTTGAGTCCATTTTCATTATATTGATAGACAAACCATGGTTTAAAACTGAACCGAACAGAATCAAAAAAGTAGGTTTGGTTTGGTTTGAAAAATTAAATGATTTGGTTTGACTTACGTTTTTTCCAAAACGAATTCTATGGTTTGATTTAAAAATAAATCAAAAACCGTCAAATCGAACAATGTTCACTCCAAGTAAAAACTATACTAAATTCGACTCCTCTTTTACCTTTTTTCCTCTCAAAAATGGCATTTTTCCCCAATTCTCCATGCACTGTTTGATTTTATTGGGTGAAAAACCCAACATTAGACAACTAGTGGTAATGTTTTGATTTTTGAAATTTATGCATGCCATTCCTTATTTCCTTTAGTTTTGTTATTACCTTTCTTTAATCTTATCGAGTCAGACATGCATTTTGAGTGTAATTTAACTATGAGTAATGTGGAATTTTTGTAAACAGAGGAGGTTACTTTTTTCTCTGGTTTTCCTTTTCATTTAATTAATTAATATGGATCAGTGATGACACGTGGTCAAGACTATGTTTGTACCTTGCAGTTGAGATACTTACTCCATGGAAATATAGACTTTGGTTCTTAGAAGGGCAGGCGGCTGATTAATTCGTTTTAAATTTTTAAGATTTTTTCAACAAAGATCATTGTATACTTGGACTGGAGAATGGAAAAGTAATGTTTTTTTAGTGTCTCATGTTTTTGAACGTTGAATTGTTTATTTAAGAGTGTGGAATTATTATTGGAAAACATTGACAGATCGTTAACTTTTCCTCAATTTATTCTTAGATTTCACTCTCTTGCATGCTACTTGTGATGACTTGTACATGTTGCTCTCCTGGTTAGATGTTAGTTTGATACTAGTAGTGGTGAGTTGGTCTGTCAAAGTATTGTATTATTACAATATAATTAAACAGATAATGCTACACATCAACCCCATTTCATGTTAAACCATTCTCTACCCTATTAAATTGTGATAATTTATTTCTAGTTTACAATAATATAAGTAATTTAATAGAGTGTATAGCAAGTGAACATGAGATTATAGGAGTTTATCCCATCCGAATTATATATGTGCATGCATGCGATCTTGTTGCTTACTCGACTAAGCCTGGATGACACGCAGGCTCGTCCTAAATTTCAAGTTCAATTCTGGCGCTTTCGTGAGAGTTGATATTACCTCTCAAGAAAGATTAATCTATTAGAAATCCCTTGACTAGACATAAACTTACAAAGTGTTTTGGCAATATTTTTGTTTATAAATTGTTATAAATTGTTATGTAGTATTATTTTATTAGTTGTTTTTTTTTTTTTGTAAAAAGTAAAAAATAACGGCTTGATTTTTACTTTTTGAAAAAAGTGAAACTAATGAAATGAAGTCATGTGACAATTTATAAACAAGTTGTTTATAAACTTTCTCAATCCTACAGATACACGACGCTCTTCCGATCTCAAAAAGATGGATCATATTCCTTTTTTTCACATTGATTAAGAAAAAATTCATTTAATAATATTTGAAAAGTAATATCATTTCCCTATTATGCTCATTCATTTATTATTTCTTTCACCTTAATAATTCTGTTTTTTTAATAACTATGTACATTAAATAGAGACATATAAAATAACTAATATTTCAATTACTTTTTAAAAAAGAAACTGTACCATATTTTGGAACGGATGAAAAAGAAAAACTAGACTATCCTTTTGGGACGAAAGTAGTATATAGTGGGTAAGCTATTTTCCAGCTGTCTTAAATTTATAATTCACTTTTCTTTTTCGAATTCTCCTACAAAATATATAGTCAAATAGTCATCTTTCCATATTAAAAAAATCTAGTTACCGAGCGTAGAGAGGATTTCCCCCGTGGCAAAAAAAAGTTTATGTCCTGTATTTCACTCTCCTTCTCCTCCTTCTCAAATTCTCTTCCTTTTCTTCTCAAATTCTCCTCCTTCCCCGTTCTTCTTCCACTTGATCCTATGGTTGGATTCACCGCTAGGGATGTACTAGTTTAAATTATTTTACTAATCTACCCATATTTAATACTGGGTGTTTGCAAAATTGATTTTGTTTAAAAATAGAATTAAATTTTATGAGAATTAGTAGTTGAGACAATATATGTGGGTCCTATTAAATACATGGACATGATTGGTTTGATGATATTCTGCTCATTAAATAGTGGCAAATTAAGAACACGTGTTATAAAATATTGTATGTCTTTCCAATACATTTCTTATAAATTTTATGAAAAAACAAAATAGTATATATTTAAGATCAAGGGAGTATATTTATTTTGTTAGAATTTCAATGTATGGAGTTCAATAGTCAAAATTTGTCTTCAATGGTTAACATTGCCCAGTAGTGTTGATTGCAACACTACTACTATTGAGAGAATATATCCCTTGTTTGGATTGTTGTGAGAGGAAAAGACCTAAACACAAGTTGGGGAGAAAGGGACTGGTACCTTAATTAATCGATAAGAAAAGTACTTTGTAGCAATGGATATTTACAAGTTTGTGCATTTCTCAACCCTCTACAGCAGCTATGGTTGAAATATGTGTGTGGTAGGATAGGTACCCGCCACGATTTTAATTGGTTTTGATAAATGGATTCATTGCATCGTCTCATATATTGATTGTGAAATATAAATCCCCACATAAATGGGTGTTTGTCGTTTTGCTTTTACGTTTTCAGTATTATTGGATATTTACTCAACAAAATTTTTCACTGAAAGTTGTCTGCTGTCTTTCTTTCTTTTCTTTTTTTTTTTTTGAGACCTTAGTCAACTAATATTTTCCTTTGTTATTTCCCGTATATATCACAAGAAATGTTTTCCTTAATCAAGTAAAGTTTAATTGATGAGAAGATAATATAGTGTAACACTAAAGTTTATCAAAAAAATAATTCCACACATTGTTTAAATGATTTGATCAACTGGCATTATTATCTGGCCATAGGTGAGTGAATTTTGGAAATAAAAAATCACATTTTTCCAAGCACATATTCAGGAAGATTGTAAAAATCATTGAAAATTTTTACCCCCGACTTTGATTTACTAAATATATTCCTTGTTAGAGTCTGGTCTCCTTTTGTTTTATTTTAAATAAAATTTAAATTAAATATGTACTTGTCACCTTATTCTTGGTAGGTATAATAATAATTACCTTTGATTGTTTGAATATTTTAGACCAATATTGAGAATTTTTCTCCCCGATCATGGCAGAACTCCTGGGGTGAGAATGCTTGAATGGGAAGAAATTGGTGTCAGCTTGTTTTTTATTGTATAATGCTATTTATTTAGACTGTAGTCTCTAGTTTAGTTGTCATCTCTTTATTGGCTATTAAATAAATAAGGACCCTATATATTTTTACATATTAACTCATCCTCCAATGTAGTGATGCCAATTAAACTGGAGACCAGTTTAAATAAATAGCATCACTTTTTTTATTTCCCGTTCCCGTCTTTTGTTCAAAACATTTTAATTTATTTATTTATACTTGACCGACTGGACCCTCAATCATTTTAATATATGGAGTTCATCGATCATTTGGGGTAAGATTACCCATGATGCTAGCTTACAAAATCACAATTGGTGTACATACTAGTGAACATTTTTGTTGAAATTGGGTCAAAACATTAAGTGCTTGTTTAGTTCTCATTCTGTTACCACGTTATAATTTCACCTACTACTAATTTAACAACGGTTCAATTATAATCATACATTCAAACTTTCATTAAATCTCCACCACTCGTTTTACCTCATTATTATAATTTTCTCTTTATAATTTGATTACAAAATGAGAATCAAACACCCACTTATTCTCACTGCCGCGCGAGCTTTTTGACTCTAGTAGATTATTATTATGTATTGTAAAATACAATACAGTAAATCAAATAGAAACATGGCATATAATTGAATGGATTATGAGAGGTACGTTATATATATTTTAAGTCGACTAAGAGGGGATAGAAATAATTTATTCTCGGATATATTATTAGTATACAAAGTAATAATAATAATACAATAAAAGAGAATATTAAATAGAAAATAGCATCCCTCTTAAATCTTAATCATTCTTTCCCGTCTATCTGTAATCTCCTACCGCTTGTTTTCTTTTTTGCATTTTATTTCATGTTTTTCAGAATTTCGTCTAATCAAGTACCCAAAAAAATGCCATAATTATAATTGGATTAAATTGGTTCATTTTTTTCATAAGGAGAATCAAACAAGCACTAAATTAAATATATAACATAAATTAATAGAAAAGTTAAACCGGAATCCACCAATCTTGAAAAAAATAACATAACTGAATCCACGAATCTTGAAAAAAAAAATAATAATAAAACAGAAGAGTTAAAACTAAATCCACAATCTTGGAAAAAAAAAAGAAAAAAAGAAAAAAAAAAGAAAAAAGAAAAAAAGGAATGGGACGGGCACGGGACCCATTGGATCCACTTGAGAGAAATAGACGTTCCGAAACATCAGTTAATATTGTACCAACTTGTGCATTGGTAACATCATATCCCTGTCTGTGTGTTCCGTGAGCTGTGACACAACCAATTTGCAATCGTTACCAGTAATAAATAATTTGGATAAGATAGAGAAGAAATTACCAATCCCCACCAAAAACTGCTTACTGCTCCTGATTTGATCCTTGAGATACTCCTCTGTCCCCATCGGATCACTTGCCGATCGATCACAACTCATTCTGTGTCCAAACCGTTTGCAACCTTCCTGCTCCCCCACACTCCTTTCACACACACTTGAAACCATCCCACATTTGCATATTCCCAAAAATAGTAGCTTAAGTCCCCAGTCTTTTAACGAGCGTAACACTTGGGCGTTAAGGGATATTACAGATGGTGATAATCACTACAATTCATATGGTAATTATGACTCAGGGTATTTGGATGACCCATATATGTGTTCTTATATTTCATTCGGTTACATTTAATGATGTCATATGGGAAATTAAAATTGGTGATGACGACAATTAGCATTATGTCTCAGGTAAATAGCTGAACAAGGATTTGAAGTACTTTTTTAGTGAGGATGACATTTTAAGATAAAGTGCTTGTTTGATTCTCGTTATTCTCCCAAATTATAATTTTATCTAACACTGATTTGACCACTTTTCAATTATAACCATATATTTCAAATATTTTTACATTTTCAATACACATTTCACATCTCCCTTCATTATAATTTTCTCAAATAATGAGAATCAAACAAGCTCAAAATCTTTTTAAGATTTTAACTTTTAGGCACAGTTAAACTTCAATGCATGCACAAATTGCAAGTCCAGCATGAAAGCAAGACTTCATTTTTAATTGTGAGAGTATGTTAAGAGGTGAATCAAACAATAACTGACAAATACTAGAGGTTTGGATTTCTCTTTTTGTAAGTTGATATTTTAAAGATGTCCTCAAGTCTAAACATTATTTATTATTATAACGAAATAAAATGAGTTGCGAAATCAAGAGATTTGATGCATATATATTGTTATGCATTGGGGAAAATTCTCAAAAACTTTCTGAAAGTTTTATTAAAAAAACTTTCACCTATGTAACGTGTATTTTAAATTTATATGACTTGTATCCGTGCATACTACATGGATAGGAAGCTTTCTAACAAAACTTTAGGAAAATTTTTTAAAAGGACTCTCTGGGTTGGAGATTGAGGATCAAAATACTACATTAGCCAAAGATCAAGGACAACTAAATCTATTTTCCCAACATTACCAGTATAAATAGGGATATCATAATAATATTCCAATCCATGTCATCTGCCTCTCTCTCTCCTACCTCCCTCAACTCTCTCTCTCTCTCTCTCTCTCTCTCTCTCTGTTACGACATATATATTATACATTTACATCCATCTATTTGTCTGTAATTCTGCATGTTCTGAAGGTATGGCAACGTCGGATGAATCACTAACGTTGGAACTCATACGCCAACACCTTCTCGAAGACTTCACTTCTGCTGAATCATTCATCGGAAACCTCAATTTCTGTTTCTTTGATGGCTGTAATGAAAACTTCATCTCGAGTCCAAGAAATATGGACTCCCCTTCATCCGGGTCGGTCTCGTATTCCCCTCTCTCAGACTCAAAGCAATCCGATTCACCCACATCCCGCTATTTCACCTTTGGGTCGCCCGAAATTTTCGATTTTGAATTGAAGCCGGAGATCCACAAGATTTGCTCGCCGAAAACTTCAGATACATATACTCCGATGAAACGGGTCAAACCCGAGCCGGAAGAAACCGGGTCATTTCAGGGGCCGGGTTCGAGAAGATCGGGAAGGAGTTACAGAGGTGTGAGGCGGCGGCCGTGGGGGAAGTATGCTGCGGAGATCCGGGACCCGGCCCGGAAGGGGAGTCGGGTTTGGCTGGGAACTTATGACACTGATGTTGATGCAGCGAGGGCTTATGATTTTGCTGCGTTCAAGATGAGGGGAAGCAAAGCGATTTTGAACTTCCCGATGGATGCCGGAAAATCTGATCCTCCGACGAGTACTGGCCGTAAGAGGAGATGAGACAGTACAGTGGATGCTTACGGTAATTAGAGCATGTAATTATTATACAATAAAAAAGAAAAAAAATCATGTGAAACGTGTACTGTAATAATTCATGGGTTTATTATGAGAAAGATAGTAGAACAACGATAAATTTCTATATTAGTTTATCGGCTGTGTATTAATAAAAAATATAAAATTGGCAATTAAATATTTAAATAATTTTAATTTTAGATATTTTAATATTAAAATTGTGAACCAATAAATTACTTGGTAAATTAAATGTGAAGTATAATATTACAGCTATCTCTTGTGTGTCATGATTTATGTCATGAGTGCGTAGCAGCTTAACAGTGGGACTCTATTTGTAAATGAGTTATTATAGTCCTCGTTAGTTTTGTAATAATGTGTGAAAATGAGCCGCCCATGTTCACAAGAGGTTTCTATCTAAAAATAAAATCTAATCAAACTAATCACATTTACATTTGATATGACCTGCTTATACTGCACGAAACTCCACAACTCGTTCTTATAAAATCTAATTCTATTTTTAAACAAAACACTTAATCAACACACGTTAGTTCAATTTCTTTGTTGAAAAAATGACCAATTTCTACTTTAATATAAAAATATAGCAACGTAGAAATTGTAACTAGTAAGCATAATGCTTTTATTTGGTGGAATTTGGTGGTGGTATTAAAATTGAAGAAGCCCCCCGGGCACAGCTCGTTTGGATGACAAATCAACGCAAAGGCTTGCTTTCATCAGTAGGGTGGGGGCTCGAAAACCACCAAATGCACATGGACTCAATTTCATCTTATATGGTGAAGGAGGTGTGATAGAGGGCTCCTTGTGCGCAAAAGTATACAATTTGTGGGGGGAACTAGGGTCCATTCGAGGCATATCTCACGATTTACCTCCTCTAAGATTCTAGCGGCGAGGTCCTGGAGGCCCAGGATTAATCCAGCTCAAGCTGAGATACTTGGTGCCAATCAAAAAAAAAATTGAAGAAGATGATTTGTGAAGTTCGAGATTTTTTAAGTTGTAAATTGACATACACAAACTTGTAAGAGACAACCTTTTATATGGTTAATGATACGTACAATTCTTATGGAGGATTTATTTCTTCTGCAGGTCAGAACCTCCGCCCTGAATTTTGTTGCTCAATATACATAAAAGAGAGTATATATTTAAAATACGGAACAAAATTAGAAATCAACTTGATAAAAAATTTTAACTGAGCTTCGTGTCTGAGAGTTAAAATGAACTCCCCCTCACATTGAGATGGGTGCATATGAGGTATTCATTTTAGCACTTTAAGCGGAGCTCCTCAAATGAAAAAGAGAGGGGAAAAAAAGCTAAAATAAAAGACTTGTAAATAGCTTTGGCTTAATAATAACTTTAAGTAGTTTGAATAAGAGTTATAGTGGTTAAGTTTTCACTGCTCAAATAATAAGTACCGAGTTTGAACTACACATGTTCCTCCTTTATATTTCCATTGTATAAATATAATAATAATAATAATAATAATAATAATTATTATTATTATTATTATTATTATTATTATTATTATTATTATTATTATTATGAGGTTCGAACTCATTTTTTGAATCTATATTATCATCGGAGGCTTTTGACACTGGACACGGCAACAAGGCAGGTTGGGTCTACATATTCTATATTATCATGAAGCACCATAAACTAATTTTCAATTCCAACACTTTCTTTAAAAATCATAAGCATCATTTTTTACATAAAACTTAACATAAACTTTTCTAAAGAAACATCAACTTTTGTGAAATTTTATAGAAATACATAATCATTGTAATACATTCCAAATTTATGTGTAATCATGACATGATATATTTTCATTTAGAAGGAAAATGAGATGAAGAGCTCCACTCACCGGCTAAATAGCCATGTCCATGAAATCCCTTTCATGTGTCCTGTAATATAACATGAAGACTCTTAAACTTCAATTCTTTCCTTATAATATCTTGTTGTCTAGATAATTTATATGTTCATAACTTTCCAATCATTCCTTTCCTTGACTTTCTCTTTTTTGTTCCATTTACTTATCTCACGTCCTAACTTACTTAGTTATTCACCATATAATTCCTTAGCCCCTAATATTAACACATATTTACTCTTAAAATCACATCTCATTCCTTTCGTTTTAAATTCATACCAACTCCATAATTTCTTTACTAAGGAAAACCATAATATAATTGCTCTTGAAGTCACTTATTTTCTTCATTACCATATGATCACATCTTTACAATATCAATAACCCTTAATACCTTCAATTTCAACAATAGTGATTGCCATTTATATCATGATTCCCAAATAATATGTAAGATGTTCTCTTGTAGTTATATTCAACACTTTATAGCTCAATAAATTCTCCTTTTCACTTAAACTTGGAAATTGAATCCATATCTAAGTTCCCCTATTTTGGGCAGTAATTTGTAAAACCATTTTATACGCAAGAAGTGTGTCATATATTTACGAAATTCCCCCGTAAGGTAGCACACTTACATAGGTTCATCATATATGAAATGGAGCTCAAGAAAAATATGCTAGCAATATCAAAATATTCCTTCAATTCCTAGAAATTCTGTTCTCGGATCAGCCTGACCACTTTCACAAAACACATCGTAAAAACTCCTACCCACCTCCAAATGGTGTCATTCCAATTTTGGATGATAGATAACTCATAAAGGATCATTTTCCAAGTTGTACCTCGTTAAAATCCAACTTATTCTATCAGTTATGGCTTTCTAAAGGGGAAAGGGCAGAACCTTTTTGCACCATAATTCCATTTTTCATCTCTAAACATAATTCTTCATCATTTAAACCAATAAAACTACATAAAAATCAAGTAATCAATTCTATAAAATTCCTTAACCCTTGGAGAAACTAAACCTTAAAATTTATATGAAATCAAGGCTTGAAAGTGAAAATTACTTACATATCATACTTGCTCCCTCTCCTTCTTCCATTCCTCCACTTTCCATCTTCAATCTTTCCAAAGAAATTCTTCCTCTTGTTTGATTCTCCAGCCCTTCTCTCGGTCTCTTCCTCTCGTCGCTCTCTCTCGTTCTCTTTTTTTTTTTGTGTATGTATAAATTGGCCCAAATTCAAGAATTGTCTAGATATTTTGGGAATTTTGCACCCAAAGTCCTTTAGCTTATTGGTTTATTTTATTTAAACTACCAAACTTATAATATGATTCCATATGATCCATCTTATTTAATAGGTTAATGGTAACCTCAAAAATTAAATGAATGCATTTTAATCAAAATTTGACCTTGACTTCATTATTCCGTCTTTGACTTCGGTCTATAAGATTGGGATGTCACATCGCGAGTTAATTGAGCTAACGTGAGCGAGCGACCTCTAAGGTTAACACCAGATACTTACATTTAGCAATCCCAGGTAGTTACAAAAGCGATCTGGATAGCGAAGGAGGTACTAGGTGATCTAAGAACTGTGCGCTTGCCTAGCTTGGGCATCTGACCTAGATTTTAGGACCTCTAGCTCGTGTGGGCCCTAGATCTGTAGGTCGCAGTCCGCACTGAGCGGTTTCCAGCTTAGCAGACAGGAGCCCGTATATTTACCTTGGGAGTGACATTGAGCACGACCTGAAAAATGAAACTTAACACTTAGGTGTATAAACATCATGTATTGTCTTTATCTAATCTATTTTTTTCCTATATTTTTGTCCCTTTTTTAAAAAAAAGTTTTTTACTTTTTACCACGGAGATACACCTGGTCTTGTGAGTAGCGAAATAGAAGTTGATTTTACGTTTTAAATTTTAAGATTATATAATAATTGGTTAATTACACTTAGCGTCTCTAACCTTTCAAGTAATTATCGATCACGTCCCCAACCTTTAATTTTTTTTCTGGGCGTCCTCAACCTTTTAAAAGCGTTACACCTAAGGTCCCTAGTGATGGAAATCGTTTATTTTTCCGTTAAGTTTAGGTATATTATGGTAAAATGAGTTAATTACACCTAACGACTCCAACCTTTCAAGTAATTATTGATCACGTCTCTAACATTTAATTTTCTTTTTGGGCGTCCTCAACCTTTGAAGGGCGTTACTTCTAAGGTCCCTAGTGATAGAAATCGTTTATTCTTCCTTTAAGTTTAGAGGTATCATAGTAAAATATGAAAAACTAAATATTTTAATTTAAAAAAAAAAGAAAAGAAGAATAGGTGGGGAAACACCTCTTTTTGGCTGCCGGAAAGTAGCAGTACTTTTACCGCCATTTTCCTACTTTTATTGCCATTTTCCGACAGCCTTTGTGGGAGGGGGAGTCTTCCCCTGGTAGCATTTTTGCTGCCATTTCCAGTAGCCGTTCAGCAGCAGAGGGGAGAGACTCCCCTCTTCCCAAAAAAGACTGCCGGAAATGGTTGCAAAAGTGTTACCATTTCTGGCAGCAAATGGCTGCCTTTTTTTTCTGTTTAGGAGCAAAAGTGCTGCCATTTTCGGCAGCACAGATGGGGGAGACTCTCCCGCGGTAGCCAAAAGGGTATCTCCCTCCTCTTTTTTTTCTTTTTTTTAACATTAAAATATTTAGTTTTTTTTTTGTATTTTACTATAATACCCTCAACTTAACGGAATAATAAACGATTTCCGTCACTAGGGACCTTAAGTATAACGCTTTTAAAATGTTGAGGATGCCCAAAAGTAAAATTAAAGGTTTGAGACGTGATCGATAATTACTTGAAAGGTTGGGGATATTACATATAATTAATCCTGAAATAATTAAGTTAGCATCGATTTTGGATTAGTGGTATTCCAATTCATTTCTCCTATTATATGAAACTTTTGGTGCCAAATGAATATACTAACATTTTGGAATTCTTTTAAGTGAAATCACACGTTGATTTGCTGATTTAGGAAGTTACTCATTTGAGTTTCTATACTCAGTACGATCCTATTCATTGGATGCATTTGTTTGCAATGTATTTTTTCTTGATTTAGGGAAAGGCTTAAATATGTGTTATTAATATAATAATAAATTTACGCAGCATTACTTTAAACCGGGGGGGGGGTGACGATAATTTTGCATGCTTTAAGCCTTACAGATCTTCTTCTCCACTTAAATTTCTTCGTTCTCGCCAACCCTTTCCACTGAAAATGCAGAGGAGGCGAGGAAGGAATAAATAATAGTAGCATCAGTTTGATGTTGTTGGCTTTCATTGTTCTTGTTTACATTGGCAATTTTAAATATATTCATTATGCTGAAGAATCTTCTTCTGGCTTTCATGAGCTTCCTTCGGTTCTTATCTTTCCTAGTTTAGTTTCAACTTTGTGAATTCTAAATGTGCAACTCCTCCGATCCCATGGTTCGTTCTAATAATTCATTGTTCGCATCTTGTTTCAATTAGTGGTGATCTAATGCATTTTTTCTGTTATACAACTAACTTTGTAGTACTAAATGAATATACACACCTTTTGGAATTATTTTTAAGTGAGATCACAAGTTGATTTGTTAATTTTGTAAAACTATGTATACATTTATTGTTTATTATTTTTTCATCATTTTCTTTGAAATTAATTTGATTGACAAGAAAAATATTATCTTTTTTCTTTAAATTGTAATTAATTCAATAATGTAAGAAGTTGTTCAAAACAATATTAGATTTCATACAATATTTTGAAAATAATAAAAGTTTCTGTCATTCAAAGTTTCATGTGAAATTTTTTTAAAAAGTCTTTAAAATAAAAGTCTACAAAAGTCTAGGAGACTCTTGAGAACTCTAGATAAATTCATTTATTAAAGTTATTTGGAGGTACAATAGGAGACACTAATATATAATAATGAGTTCTGAGATCTTCTCTTTAGATTGGTATACGCATCTTATTGCGTTCTTGGATGGGTTGATAACCCTTTTACTATAAATAGCTCAGGCTTGTCTTTTCTAATAAGTAACAAATAAGTAGAACTTGACCTCATTTTCTCCCGTGGAAGGAAATTCAAATTAGATCAAGAAATAAATCAAGAATGTTGAAGATTCGCTTTTTAGAGCATCTCCAACGCGAGGAAATAATGTTGATCGGAGTTGATGTGGGGGAGAGATATAGCATAAACAAAAAGAAATATACAGAAAAAAGAGTTAAAAAAAAGTGAAAAAAGAAGAGGATGTAGAAATAAATTAAAAAATAATAATAAAATAGTAGTACATGATATTTAGATGAATGCATTGAGGCCAAAGCACAAGAACCTTCTTAGTTAGGGGTCACTGCCAAAAAATCCATGAGACGCTTTCTTTCCTCCTGGCCGTCCTCATTGGTAAACAAACACTGGCACTAATATTGAAATGAGAGTTCCATATAGGAGTTTTTCTAAGAAAAGTACACCTCTCCTTTAGGGAGATCCAATCCTCCAGGTGGCTGCTAATGTGGACAAAAGGGACCCGCACCATGTAGATTTAGAGAGAAAGTAAAACTTTATTATCAAGAATAATTCACACAAAGTTTGGAGATCGGAAGAGCACAAACAAAATTGCTTGCTTTTTTCTATTCTAGTGGACGCCACTCACACACCTTACTCTTTGCACTCAAGTTTTTGATTATTTTCTCTCCTTTGCACTAACCTCACGAGCACTCCACTCACACTCTCAATTCTCTCACTTGCATACTACCTCAATTCACTCTCTTTCTGTTACACACTTCTATTTTCTCTCCACTAACTCACATTTTTCCATCCTGATCACACATGCACACTTCACGCCTTGTGGGTATTTATAGGTAGCATATGTCAGTGGATTTAGCTCTAGAATTTTCATGCATGTGTCGGTGGCCTTGGTCTTTTCCTTGATGCTTCTCGGCTGCTTCCATTTTTGTTCTTTTTTAATTGCAACTTGCATGTCTAGATTTCTCATGCAACTTGCATGCCCTTTTGATTCTAGGATATTCCGGTTAGTCATAATGTTCCAAATAATTCCAGAATCTTCTATAGAAGTCAATGATGACTTCTTCACGCCATCTCAATCCCCCTACCCCAAAAAAACTCCCAAAAAAACTCTCACTATCGACTGTGAGGAAATTCCCAACCGGACCGGCGACTCACTACTGCGACGGAAGACACAACACTGTCGGAACCAACCCCCACCCTGTTCAGAAACAACCCGGCGCCCCCCAACTCCTCTCGCACGCCTTCTGTTAGATTTAGGACCGGCGAACCAGCGACGGTGTTGACCTGACCTTCTCCTCACCAACTGCAGTTGACTGGCGACAGTGTGGACCGGCGACCGGCGAATTGCAGCAGTGACAGTAGACCCCAGCAGAACCCCCATTTCTTTTTGAATTTTTTGCAGGTAAATTCTCTCTTAATTTTTTCACTTCTACAAAGATATTCAGTTGCATGTACAGAGATATTCTTATTAAGAGATTCTTTTTGTTCATATTTGTTAGTAATGTGTCTTTGCATATGTAGATTCATGACCCCAAAAATTCTGAAGAAGCCACATTGACATTCAGTTGCATGTATAAATATTCTTCATAAGTTCTTTTATTCTCCGACGTTGTTAACATAAGCCATATAAAAAATTGCTTGTTGCAAACGAAATTTCATGTATTATATTGGAAATTTTGTCGGTTTAATGATTATGGTTGGTGCTACTTTGATATTTTATCATGATAACTTGTTGAAGTAGTGATATTTATAGATATGCCAAGCAACTCATGGTTGTGTCAGGATGTGTGGTTGAAGCCAAGTGATTCACAAACCACCTTGTGGAGACCGTTGCGTCGTTTAGTGAGTTGAAACAGAGAATTAATGGTGCATATAGTAATATAGTAATAATACATATAATGAAACAAGAGAATTAAGTACTTATCTACTTTTAGGAGTCATCGAAATCTATCATCACTGTCATTGTATATGAATGTAGAAAAATCTTGATTTCTTAGGTTAGGCTTAATAATTTATCTAACTCCTTTTTTGCCATTCATTCATTAATTCAGATATATTAAAAAAAAAGTACGCATCTTCCCTTCATTCATTAATTTTTTTTTTTTAAAGGAAAACTTATTCATATTCCAATTAATAAAGATAAGGGAGAAAATGACTTAATACCATTGTAATTAATTAAAAACTATACAATGTAGATTGCAAAAGAATATCTCAAGTCGAAGTTTAATAAAAGTTAACTTTCAAGAACTAATAATGAACCTACAATTCGATGTAGATATGAAAAGTTATTGAATAAAGTTTTATTTTCAGTTTTTACATTTTCCACATATAACCCATTTTTTCATATTTCATTCAGTTGAATCCAAAAGGCATCATTCACTTTTCAATTTAGTTACATGATTAAATATAAGCAATATATCCTTTCGAATGCCTTACATTCGTTTTAGTTCTGATAAGAGATAGCTATAGCTAGTATAAAACACTCATCACAAAGTTGTGATACATCTAATTAATGCAATTAGTAATATAATTGGTTTTATAAGTAGTATAAGTGATATAAGTGGTTTAAGAATACTGTGTACAGTGACAAAGTTGAATGTTACTTTCATAGTCGATTTGATGACGTGTTGAATATTAAGTTACCACTTCCTTGGTGTTTTCAGAATATTTGATTTTTGTTGAAATTTTTATGGCGGGTTGTAGGAGATCTTTCGTGACAAGTAAGAGTAACTGGGGATTAATACAATGGTATTCATGTTCGTGAGCTAAAGCAAACTCTGTTTGTTGTTCAAAGTTCAGTTACTATGTACTTCATAATTTAAATATATTGCCACTATCATCTAAGCAAATTTTGCTCCGTTGCCTTCATCCATTCACACCTCTTGGACACGTGTGTGCAGATCTCAACTATCCGGAAGGTTGAGGTGTCGATAATCGTCCTACGGAGTACAAATTAACAGTCACCTCATGCTGGAGAATGTTGTAACTACTCTAGTTATAGTCTTGTAACTAATCATTATGTTTGTAAGACTTTACGTTGGAACAAACGCTATGTAATACTCTAGTTATGTGCAACGTAGTAGACTTCCTCGCCATTTGTTTGTTTGGGCTTAAGTGTACACGTGTGTTCTACTTACATGTGTGTTCTACTTAGACGAAGTGTGAAGGCATTGCCGCGTGTTTTGGTTGATTTGAATTAATTATTCCAATGTAATATCATCTGAACATGCATGGTTTGTTTCGCGAGAAAGTTACCGCAGGGGCTTGGGAAATACAACTAGTATGTTCCCATATAATTGACACTAATTTCTACCATCATCCACAGCTTATTTAAATGTGATTGATATGCGTGTTTTCTTGAGGAAATTTTAACAACATTTCCCCTAAACTTTTGACTTATAAAACCTGAGCAAATTTATATTCCGTAAACATTCATCATTACAAGCGTAGCTATATTACAATTACGATACTAATTGTACTTGGAAGTCAAAATACAGTTGGCATGTGTGCACATGGAACATTGAACCTATATACAATTAAAAAAAAAGTGCTCTTTCGCAAGATAACAATATAGCAAATCCCCAAATCTCGTCCTGGGCAACAATCTTCTATCGCCCTGCACTACATAAATTAAAAAAATTAACCATAGGCCCAGAAGATCCAGTCTTCAACATTAAAAGATTGGTTAGCTAACACGGGCTACAAAAAACAATAGGCTTTAAATGATCAACACCAAAGTTTCATTCTCATTTTTTTCCCATTGATTTCACGACCATTCAATTTCCACAATTCAAATTATCGAATCTCCACTGCTCAAATTAAATTTCTCAAATACCATGTTAAAAATCCATATACGATAAAACACACATTTACTTTAACTCACTTTAATTTCTAGTCCAAACCTTATGACAACTGCCACAGCCTCGTATTTAAATCATTTTTCGTAAGAACCATGGGAGAGGGACTCAACAATTGGGTGAATACAAAAACAAATTTAGTAGTTGTATCATAAAAAAGGCTGAAAAGCAAGCTTCGTCCAGGAAAAAAGTCCAGTACTCCTGGAGTACTGAATTCGGTACTTTTGACTAATCAGAGATCTGCATGTAAATTTAAGGGGCTCAATTTGTTATTTAATTTGGGCCCTGAATCTCACATGTGAGTCCCTGATTAGTCAGGAGTACCGAGTGCTCAATAATCCTGGAGTACTGGACTTTTTTCCCTTGGTCCAATAATAAATGGGATCATAACAAAGGGAACTTAGATTTATTTGTACTTGAAAAGAACATCATCAATGTAACCCAAACTGTTTGCAAAACAAGAAAAGATAAACCAATTGCAAGAGACAATCTTCTTTTTTCTTTTTCTTTTATCACAACTAACACTGTGATATCCTCCAAATTTGTACCTAATAGAGATCATATTGGAAGACAGTGATTATGCTGCCTGATATTCAATCACATGCGATGCGCTAGCTACAGATCATATCATAAACCAATATGCTTTTCTGTCACGCATGATCATAATGATCAAACAAAAATATTGTGTATGAGATGCTTAAACAGATTGTTGATAACCATAAATAGTATTGAATGGTACAAAGGATATATATGTAAACATTCCTTTCCTCCAGGTAGGAATTACTATAGTAGTGAGGAAAAAAATGATGGAAAGAGAAATTAGCAACAACAATATCCATTACACTACAATATCGATTGATATATCCATTACACTACAATATTACATGGACCATTTTTTCCTGTCCCCTCTAAACAAATTGCAAGCCACGTGTTTTTTATCCTTGCATTGATCAACATTATCACAAACTGACTTCTTTTAATTTTTTGCATAAATAACAGATAGCAATGGAAGAATTCCTAGGATACATTTTTGAACCCCTTGAATACATAGTTACTGACTCTTCCATGATCTAACTACTACAGACAATTTGAAAGGAAACATACTTCCCCATCAAATAATATGTAGTTAGTGTGCTAGACTAGAAATAGGGCCTCATTTCAAAACTGTACTGCGTGTGTGCTTGGGTGTGTAATAAACAACTCAAGTGTGAATGTGAGAACAATGTGAAAGAAAATCAAGTCCTGAGATGGACCTAAAATTTGCATGAATAAGCACAATATAAATTACCGAAAATAGACATTAACCTCTATAGAAGTAAAAAAATTCAGAGAGAAAATTACCTGCCAAAAATTTAGAGAGAAATGGGGGTTCTGCTCGGGTTTTCTGTCTCTGCTGCAATTCGCCAGTCGCTTGTCCACGCAGTCGCCGGTCAACTGCAATTGGTTGGGGGAAGGAAGGCCCGATCCACGCCGTGGCTGCGTCGCCGGTCCTAAATCGGACAGAGGGCGCGAGAGGGATTGGAGGTTGGTTCTGGCTGCGTTGTTCCTTCGTCGTCGGCGGTGAGTCGCAGGTCCGGTTGGGAATTTCCTCACGATCGCAGGAGGTCTTTTTGGTGTTGGGGTGGGGGGTTCAGGGTCATGCATCTAAGAATTAAAATTTTGGTGGGGGTCCACCAATTTTTGGGCGAAATTGAGATGGCGCGGATCCTTTTCGTCCACCTTGGCAGCCACTTGGAGAATGGGTCTCCCTAAGGGAGAGGTGTACTTTTCTTGGAAAACCTCTTCCATAGTCCTATTGATGCTAAAATGAGCATGCTAGCAACAGAGCAGTACAAATTGCCTGTCAGGAAAACAAACACTGACACTAATATTGAAATGAGTTCTAGTTTACCATGAGTTACTTTAGGTCAATTATATTGACATTACAATATAACTTAATTCTTACACCACAATTATAAATCCACCACAATTGATTTTTAATTTTTATCAAAACACCACGATAATTTTACATTTATAGCCTACTATTCTAAAAACAAATTAGTTAAAGAAAAATGTTCACCACAATTCAAAGTTCAATCTCTCTGCAACCATCCAACTTGCATCGATTCAAGTTCTTGTGCTCCAAGCCAATTCCATCTTTTTAGAATCCTCTTTGCAAGAAGTTAAAATTCAAATTATGTTCTCAATGAAGATTGTATTGCCAAAAATTAATTTTCTCTGTCTATGACATCTACCCTAACTTGCCACGACATTAAAGTGCTATAAACACTAGGTTGGAGGTTGTGCTGAATTTTCAGAGTAGAAACGAAATTAAGGGATGAATGATTCCATCCACGGCCGTTTCAGGGAAAAAGAAGAAATTTGCAGGGATTAAATTGAGCCAGAAATGGAAAAGCAAGGAACCCGTGGCCACCGAATTGCTAAGAAGCTAAAAAATTGTGGAAGACGATAAGATCAAGAAAAGATTAACTCGTCAATGCGGTGGGGAGAGAAAAAAAGATTATGTTAGAGAATGTTATAAATGTAATTTAACTTAAAGGATATTTAAGGAAATTGAAAAAATGTGGTGTAAGAAATAAATAGTATAGTGTTAATATGATTACCAATTACTTTAATGGATCGTCTCATCTTGTTCCGCTTATGGTGATTATATGAGACATTCTTGCCCTCTGGTGCTGCAGTTACTCATTCAAATTGGAAGATGCCGTGCCTACTTAACAATCGCAAATATGATAATAATATATACTGGGAAACAAGAATATGTTTTTTGTGTTTATGGCATTCGTACCGCTATTTCAATTTTTTGTATGGATAATTAGCGCAATCTTCATTCATGACATTTTCCGGTTAATCCCTTAATCTCTTCTTATCCTATTGATAAAAGATTGATAACAATTATCCTAAGAAAGATATCAATACTAGTTGTCCTTTTCGTCATTAATTATCCTCAACCTCAAGAGAATGTTTTGGTTTCTGATTATGATGATGCTTGACGATTGCTTTGTTAGGATGAGTCCATCCATTTCTCTACAAAATAAGTTTACAAACACCTAGAATATCTTCGTTGCCTCACTTCTTACAATGGCATTTATTATCAAACATTGTTTATAAGCTTATCCTTTTCCCTTTTTATTTTATTTATTTATTATTATTATTATTTTTTTGATTTGTCAATTTTTTAAATAAAGAGAGAATGATTAATTAGTTGGATTAATCCAATTGTACAGATAAATGCACACATGTATTTATAGAAAAGGGGTGAAATTACAATTTCATCATATGTTGTATAATAAAAAGAACGAGAGAATATATGAATAAAATTATAATATTTTTATCCAAACACAACTGTACATTCATCTGTACATGTAGCATTACTCTAATAAATTATTTAAAGGATTCATGATGCAAATATCTTAATCGGTGGGGGTTAATATTCTAGTTTTTGTCGACTACGAATTTGTTTTCCTTTTAGAAGGTGGAAAGTGGAAACCATTAAAATCCATTATAAAAATATGTAGCAAGTTTATTTATTTCTATAAATAAATAAATCGAAACAAGCAATATTTCGTAAATCCAGTTATCTTTTTACCCCAAATATCAACTATGGAGCTGGGTTGTGCCACTATGGTCCATAAGTTTTTTTATTTTTTAATAAATAAAAAGGCCGTTTATTCAAATAGAAATGGAAGTACATGACTCAATCCCGGACAAGGACCCACAGACTCAGGGTTGTGCCACTATGGCCCATAAGATGGCTGCAGATATACTACCATCGGGGCAGAGAAGTGCAATCCCTGCATCAGCCTTCTGGGATGGCATTTATCGAATTTTTACTGATCCAACCGTCGCCAAGCTAGTTCAACAAGTACAAAAAGATCCGACATTTCTTCGGGTCGAAAACCACTTTATTCAGAGCTTTGGTCCACGTGCTGGTGCTGGAAATGATCCTATCTCCTACTTTTATCCAAACGTTTATGGTCCACATGCGTTACAAGTTAAGCAGAATCCACACTTTTGCAGCTGATTCGTAATGCATTAAAGAAGGATCCGAAGCTTTCCAGCATGCTACAGAGTACAGACTCTTGCAGATCAAGCTTCGGGGAGAACAAATGGCTTGTGTTGAGGAAGAGAATGGCGGTCCTGCACCTGCTGCTATGATGAGGTACGAGAATGATAAATATGTGATGTGATTCCGCCTGTAAAGGAACATGTTTTGAGATGGATGATGTTGATGATAAATATGGAGAAGATTCTGAGGATTTTGAACGTCTATATGAATCAATTAAGCGTATGGTTGAAGGTTATCTTCATGCCATTGCTCCTCTTTCCTGTGATCGGGGAAGTTGAACTGTATAATGTTGACCTCACCATGCATACGCTGCTTGGCTATCAAGCCTATAACATCAACATAGCCAAGCTAAATAACCAAATCCAAAGTACTAAAGCTGCTCGAAAAGGATGCATTTCTGTAGCTGGCTCATATTTGGTATCAGATAGACCCGCAATCTTGGCCCTTAGTATTATTATTATTATTTTTCTCTTTTTTTTTTTTTTTTGGGGGCGGAGGGTTTGTTATTTTGTTTTGCCCAGTTGTTTTTTTGACTAGTAGTTGACATGCCAACTTGGTATCAAGCCATATTTGCTGCTACATGATTGTAAAATTTATGGGATTTATTTGAAACTCTAAGAAAGTCTCGAGAATTGTTTCCCAAAAAAAAAAAAACTATGGAGCTACGTTGCAGCATCGTACGAAGAAAATCTCAAGAACTCATTGTGCAGAACAAATCCCTATCATTATTTGATGTTCTTGTACAATTCCATTGTTGGACCGTAGAACGTGAGGTAAATTTTGATAACGATGGACAACTTCAAGTTATAGCAGAAGAGCTAGCATCAGAAATATCAAGCTCTACTTGTGTTGATTTTGCAAGGAAATATGACGAGTAAAAACAATTTCTCTCTCAGCAGAACTAGAGAATTATGATATAAAAGATAAGGATCTTGAAGAGCATATTATAGTTAAGTTGCATAAGTAGGCACGTACGGTGCGTAAAAGGCGTCGCGGCTTTTCACTACATGTCAAGATTGAACAATTTCTTGATTATGTTGTAAACAAGATCGAGGAGGAGAGCAGTGATCCTGGCATGGTACCTGCAAGCATCGAGGCAATCAAGTCTTTACCGAGAAAGATAATGGACTACAAGGTTGACGATGTTGGAGCCAAACGTTGTACAATATGTTTGGAAGACATGGCGGTGGGGTCAATAATTATAGGGAGATTTTCAGAAACGGCGACAAGTAACAATGTATTGTCGAAAACGGCGAAAAAAATTTATAAATCTACATATAGTAATATTCAACCATTACAATGATTTCCCTTGTTTCCATTTAAGGTAAGCGGCTTGTCTACATCAAGGTGATTAAACTTATCATGGACACTTTGAAAAAGGTAAAACTTTCAACATAAGCTTTGAACTGAATCCTATATGCTGGTGTGAAATTCAACCTACACCTTGCAAAGCAAACCCACGAACTTGAAGGGGAAAGAAAGCAGTTGAGTTGTGGCAGGGGCGGAACCAGAAATTTTTTTCTTAGTGGGCTAGTAGAAATTTTACTGCAACGCTTAAAAAAGTATTAAACTATAAATTGTCCAACCCATCATCATCGAGAAAAATCCCTATAAACGTCTCTTTTAAACATACATAAAAAGTAATTGGAGTCCGCTTTAAGATTAAATTCATAGCCAATTTAAGATTAGACCTGAACTTTAAAAATTAAAGATTATTATTTAACTGTGAGTTTGTCAAATTTTCCCGCCATGTGTGTTGTGGATTATTAGTTTGACATTATGTTAAACTAGGGTATATGAGAACTAAAATAGCCGGTAAGATAATGTTAAACCCTTTCACAGTGTATAAAGCAGCTAGCAGACGGGGCAATGGCCGTGATGCTAGCCTCACCGACTAGTTAATTTGTGCATAAGTCTATTTTTCGTTGAATGTAATCAGTTTAGACTTATAAAAACCCTTTGACGTAGAGTCTGGAGTAGACGGTTTGATGCCACCCCAATAACGTATTAGTCATAAGATTATACGCTACAGTAATAATGAATGTATATAGACTCTAGACCATAGCGTACAGAGAACGTAGATAGTTCAATTTCAGGCTTATGTGAAATTGCCTTGACCCCAGAATCTAGAGGATAAAGTCTAGACAACATTGCGTACGCGGGAAATAACTTCATTTAACGCTGGTCAGACATAAGAAGGGGTAATTTCGTCGATTCACGAGTAATTTCTTGCTACAGTTGGAGAGTGTAAAAAAAAGAAGACATTTTTGGCTTTTGCTATATGAAATTTGACTTTTGGGCAATTTTTTTCACAATTATAACACTCAGGTAACCATATTTCTCATGATGGTTGCATCTCAGAATGGTTAAACAGAAGCCACCCTAAAGATGCCTAAAGAGAGAGTCGATCATCATCAAATCAAATATAAAAGATTAGCTCTGTTACGGACACGTGATATAGAAAAAATTTTAACTGTCGACTATAACAAACTTGATCAATTAAAAAGATCCGCTTCAAACGTAACATAACTTGTGTATTAAGTAGTTGGGTTGTTAACAATTAAACATATTCAAACAGTTAATTGTGTTCGATAAACAATACCAAAGATTACAGGCTCTACTCATTTATTATTTATTATTGAAATTGAAACAATTGAAGACGTATAATATAGTTATTAATGGCCGTAGATGAAAAATGGATACAAGGAAAAGCAGAGTCATGCCAAAACAGAATGTATGAAAGTGATGCTAATTTTCTCTTCTATATAAAAAATGAGGAAACGACAAATTATCGATCAGAAAAGTGTATATGGACGGTTCGGAACAGAATTTGGCAATGATGTCTAATTCATTGGAACATGGAATTTGTCAGTTCAGACACGTCCAAAGCAACTTGTTCATAGTCACCTTTCAACTTTTCTTGGTCCTCCTGGCCAAGTTCTCCCTTTGTAGGCTTGGTTAGCACAAGAACGCAACAAGTAGGCCTCTTGGTAGCTCCTGCATTAGCAAGATCCTGAAACAAGCAAAAATGTTTTGTTATTTGCGTCAAATTTTGTCAAGCCCAGCAATTTTTACTAGTTGAGCATAAAAAAGATTTGCCAATGCACGCAATTGGATTAATGCATAGCTGCAGAAGACATGATGAGAATCCTCAACCTGACCAAATAAAGCAATCATTTGATATTCATGTTCATAATTCAACGTATAACATTCTTTATTATAAGAGCAGGAATGTATAGTGATGAAGAATGAATAGAGAAGCAGAATTCCATATGATAAGATTTTCGTATTCAGATTCATGCTTATGATTAAACATTAGTCCTCAACAGAAAAACAGACCACGAAAAGAAGGTAATAAAGTCACGAGTTTAAACAATATAAGATGAACAAGCGGTTATGAGCAGACATGACAACAATCAATTGGAGATGAATCCCCCTGCCCTCAAGATCCTGCGTATGCCTATCTACGGGTGATAGGAGGTCATGGAATGCATATTTACACTACCACTTGCAAACAAACTGCAGAACTCTGGTGCATAATAAATTTGCCAGAATTTTATAAACTTGGGCCATATTCTGATATTCATACAATGAAAATTATAAGTTTTAGGATTCATCTCCTCTAAATAAAGACAAATTCTCGAACAACAATTCTAACCAACAAGACCTCAAGTATTTGGTACTTGGTAGATATATGCATGCCTATAAATTTCCCCAATCATGGTGTTATTGCTGTTTATGAAAATGTTGGCATGCCGAACAGTCAACCATAGGATTTTTAAAGTACACTACATGAGTACGAAGTAAATCTCACACACAGGCCATAGAGTATGGCAACTGAAGTTTATCAGTTAGATTTAGAAGAGGACTGGGAGTAACTCAAAATTAGCATTCACATTTCTGATTTCCTGTAAGTAAATCCACCTTATCCATCTTTTCATGGTTTCCAGTGGAAAGGAGTACACAAAAAGAAAGTAGGCCATGAAACTCAAATCATATGGCAATGGATAAACATAAGCAAGAGAACTTGCATACTTCTTTTGAGGGCACATAGATGTATGGTATGTAAGCTTCTTCACACAAGATTGGAACATGCGTGATGACGTCTATAGGTGATATGTTCCCAGCTATGACACATAACCTGCAGTCATAACACACAAGATTGGGTGTTACTTCATTTGGATTCCAATTTGCAGAAATGAAGTGCTTAATCTACAAAGCACAATATGCTAACATACCAGAAGAAACAATCAGCAATCAATATTAACAAGATTAACCAATTAATCATGGGAAGTTCGACATACCCCTTGTTACCCCGGCGAATACTTTTGACAACCTCTTTAACCCCTCTCTTCAAGCACTTGTTCTCCGCCGCTGAAATACAAGTGAAAAAGATTAGCATTTCGGGGGGGGGGGGGACGAAGAACAATAATATATTGCATACTACACTAATGTATTAGTTGGGTGACCTCGGCGGACGAGTTTGAAGGTGCGTTTGCAGAGCTTCTTTCCTGCGAGAGGTTTTGCAAGAGAGGCAAGAAACAACAATTTCTTCTGATCGCTTTCTTCTTTCTGCACTGTTCTCTCTGTACCCGTGTCGCTTCCCATCTCCGTTTCCCGGTGTAATTTGGGTTTTTTTTTTTTTTTTTTTTTCATTTTTTGAAAGGATTTTCCCCCCGGGGGGGGGGGGTTTGAG
>CAVNYN010242505.1:0-12190 GCA_963692815.1 Nyctanthes arbor-tristis | reverse complement strand
CTATAAGTTTTTAGTCTAGGGCGGTAATAAAATTTCAATTTAAAACTTGCTTAGACCCCACGAAAATCTCGAAATGGCCTTATTAGATTGTAGCAATTGATTAGTAGTATGAACAATAACGTTGACTTGCGATAATAAGAGGATGATAGTATTTTTTATTAGTCTATGTAATGTAATGGATCAACAAACTTATAATATGCCAACATGCTAGTATTAGATTTTTTTTGTTAATTAGTACATTTAATAATTCTTGTGCTATAAATATGTACCACCTTAATGTCAACATTCAAATTGAGATGATTGTTTTTTCTATAAAAATGAAATATTAGTTAGTGCATGTTGTTGACTTTTTTTAATTTTTAATATTACTATATATATCTTTTATTATAAAACAATTCTAAGAGACATGGAAATGAACATTATTAGGTGATATTCTCATGTGATATATATTTATTGTGTGATGATTATATAACTATTTTTTCATCATTTAATACAAGTGTGCCACATAAAAATGTCACCTAAAAATATCTCCTTTTCATGTCCTCTTAAAATTTCTCTTCATTATATGCTTTAGAGTGGGATGACTTATGCTGACATATAATAAGGTAGGAAATAGTGAATTCCCCCCCCCCCTTTTTTACTTGGGATGAGTGTACAATTTATATTTTGTTGTCGTTGACGTCATGACAAGGTGACAAGCTATAATAATTATTAAAAAGAAAATTCAAGTATCAGGTGGATGACATTTCATGACGTCATTCACTGGAATTATATTTTAAATGAACTAATAAAAAAATAACTGACGCTTTTAGCGAGTGTGTTATCGCTCCCGTCTTTACATTATGGGATGATGCCATAAAGTCCCATTCAAATTGTGTCATAACAGGACTGGTTATAGTCAATAGATATATTGAACTAAAATAAGGTTAGTTTTCAAATGACTAAAACTGAAGAATATATAACATGGATTTGATCAAATAGCGAATCTACGTCTCGTGTTATTATGATACTAGACAAATGATATGTGACATAATATCAGATACTGATATGATCTGTGATGTTGGTGATATACTCACATTAATAAATGACATTATGTCACATTAGTATCTAGTATTGTTATGATACAAGACGTCTGAAGTTTAAATTTCAATATATAACATGTTACTGCTATATCATCATCTTCTTCTTTTTTGCTTAAACAAATACTATATCTTCGTTTATCTATTGTTTTGATTTGTTTTTTTAATAATAAAAGAAGATAGATTAATTAGGGAGGAACTAGGAGTTTTCTTGGCACCTAGCACCTAGGTTTGTTGCTTTTTTGCGTTGATTGCATCACATGAACTGATGATGATGAGATGAAAATATATTAGATGACTTTGACCAACGGCATTTTTGGTGGGCGAGCCATTGGTATGACGTCAATAAAGTAGCTTTTGAGGATCAGATGATGCACATTCTCAACCTGCAAAATACTATGCAAGTGCAAATTCATTCATAGTATATGCATCTCACTCCCCAAAAATCTTTCCCTTAATTAAGGAGTCTCGGATTCTCACGAACAAGTAGGTTTGGTGGTTCATTGCATTGGAAACATTATATACATGTATGACAGAATTGTTGAAATTTGAAAAAAAAGGTGGGAATAAAATCAAACTTCAAACTAAAGTAGGCCATGTATATGCAGCGTTCTTCTATGGAACCAGGTACCTGGTTCCTTATAGAGTCAGACACCCAATGAGGTGTGTACACATCACATGTTGAAATTTGAAAAAAAAGGTGGGAATAAAATCACACTTCAAACTAAAGTAGGCCATGTATATGCAGCGTTCTTCTATGGAACCAGGTGCCTGGTTTCTTATGGAGTCAGACACCCAATAAGGTGTGTACACATCACACCCAATGAGGTGTGTACACATCACACACCTCATTGGATGCCTGGCTCCATAAGGAACCAGGCACCTGATTTCTTAGAATTTTCGTGTATATGCAACTCCAATTGCAACTTAACAAATTAGCCAATGAGGCCTAACCCATTTGATTAAGGAGCTAGATTGAGGTACTGGACCTGGAAGTCCCGCATTCAATTCTCTTATATGATGTATTTTCTACATTTTATTGTAGTATGTATTTCGCTATATATGTTTGTCTTGTTGATTTTCTTGGCGCTGTGTTTCAGTAGGATAAATATTTATACGCATTTGTGCTGCTATGATGCAGATTTGTAATTGTACTTTCAAAAAACAAATTAACCTTAAGTTAAAAATCACCTGTCAGGACTCGGGAAAACTCAACAGTATTAGCGTGAGCTGAAATATAGAATCCATACTGTGAGCCAGATTCTAGGATCTCGGAGGTTCATAATAGACAAGTCAGAATCAAGTAGCAATCTTCCCTATATGGAATGAAGAAGAATATTTAGGAAACTTTCCTTATGTTTGTATATCAAATATTCTACGTATTAATAGGCTAACTATATGATTGATTATTTTCCTTTCTTGTAATACCTAATATGGTGTATATATTGAGCATAGTAGATGAATGAAATATACAAGAAATTACTCATATTTTCATATGGTATCAGAGTCACACGACTCCTGGCTTTTCTAAAAACTTCTGATGGAAGATCCTAGCCATGAGAATCCCTCCGGGGAATTGACCAACCTTGATCCTTTTCGTGAATTCACCACTAGAATGACCGAAGTTTTAAACCAAACACAAACTCCTTCTATTACCACTGAAATTTCTACATCCCCCATTGGCATAAAATTGGATGGTTCGAATTGTACTCTGGTCCCAAGTTGTCGAGATGTACATATTTGGTAAAGACAAATTTGGATTTATCAATGGTGAGACCTTTCAACCTCCTATGACCGATTCTTCCTTTCGCAAATAGCGTACTGATAACGTAATTGTTAAAGGGTGGCTCATTAATTCTATTGATTTTTTGATGATTGGAAATTTTATAAGGTTCCCTACAGTAAAAGAAGTTTGTGACGCAATTCCCACAACTTTCTTCGATGGTAGTGACACATCTCAAGTGTATGATCTCCGACGGCATGTGACTCGATTAAGGCAAGCCGGTGGTTCTCTAGAGAAATATTATATTGTATTGAAAGGACTATGGCGTGAAATAGATTTTCGTCACCCAAGACCCATGAGGTGCCCAGCAGACATTCAGCACTTTAATAGACTTATTCAAGAAGAACGAGTTTATACTTTTTTGGACGGCCTTGATGATCAGCTAGACAAAATCGGGGCTGATATTCTTTAAACTAACTCATTTCCTACAGTTTAGCAAACTTATGCTCATGTACAAAGGGAAGCAATCAGACAGCAAGCCATGATTTCTAGTGAGGTGGATGGAGTTCAAGGGGCTGTTTTAGCCTCTAAAAAGCGACATTGGGACCTCCTACTAGTGCAAAAAATGACAAGACTCAAATCTCCAACTTGGGTACCAAGTGCACTCATTTTGGGAGTCTCAAACACAAAATTGACGAGTGTTTTAAAGTGATTGGATACCCTGATTGGTGGGATCAGTACCAAGCAAGAAGGCATTGGGATAAAGCAACAGGTAAAGCCGTCGTTGCTGCAGCAGAACCAAACCTAATAATATATATAATATGGTTCGCAAAGAGAAAGTAAAGTGGGAGAGTCCTGGGCATGATCTTGAAGCATGGTAAGGTGTTATCATTTTCAATGATACCAACTCCTATAGGCCTTGGCTTAGTACTTCTTCAGCTAAAATCTATAGGCTAGGTTTGGAACCCATGTTGCAGCCCTCAAGAAGTTAGAAAGTACCCATGTGGCACCCCATCCGCAAGCACTCCAAAGTGTTCATTACATAAACATCCATGTATAAAATTCTTCCATTTATCACAAAAGCTAATTTGATCCAAAAAGATGCTTGGCATTAGCCTTTGATCTTTCATCGTTGCCTTCTAAATCCAAGAAAGCTTCTATCTTTTTCTCCCTCTATCCTAGTCCTTTGAATCGAGCAGGCAAGGTTAAAACAAATATTTCTTGAAGAGGGCTAAACGCTTGCTAGTTCTCATAGCGAGGCCTTGCTTATTGGATTGAAGCCAACACAAGATCAGCGATCACCTGACCTTTATTTTCAGAGTCCCTCAAGCCCCATATCGATAAAATAAAAAGGAGAAAGGAACCAAACGCAATTTCAGAGCCGGAGCATGCCTCTAAAGATCACTTCCTCTAAAAATAGATATCCCTTGCCCTGGCTTGATTGCAAAGAAAAGGCTGTCTCAGATCATGGGTGAGTCGAAGCCCCACGGCAAGGAAGTAAACCAGTCGGAAACCAGCTAATCTACCTTAGAATTTATTTGCCACAAATGGGTGGACTGAGATCCAAATTCTTCTCTGTTAATGACTTAGAGTACTCGATGTCTGTATATGTAAGAAAGTAGTGTTTTAGCTAACAACTTTCTTTTTTTTTTTTCTCTGTTAATGGATTGGAAAATTCATTGAATTGCATACAACATACGTATGAAGTTAACACCTCCCCTACGGTACTATTTTTATTTGAAGGTTTGGCAATCTGTTGACATTTCTTTTTTTTCGGCTGAGTAAGCAATGTCTTTCTAGCTCCGGTACTCAAAAGTCTTATTTGCGGATAAGGCTTTCAATTTTGAACTGCTTCTATAACTGCATATGCATCTTTCTCCACCATAGAAAATTTAGGTTCAGCATTGAATATTTGGTGCATGTTCACTGAATTCCATCCAGCGTTTCTTCAGGAGATCCAGGTACCCTAGGTCTTGTTCTTATTACTACTAACGGGAATAAAAGTGGAGATGATTGGCTCCCTCACTCAGGAGCAACTGATCATATGACTTTTGATGTTAAGGATTTCACTAGTATATAATTTTCTCGGTGTACTAAGATTGCTGATGCAAACGGTGTTACTTCACTAGCGATGGGAGTTAAGACTGTAAATTTATCTCCTTTTCTACAATTATCTAATACATTGCTTGTGCCATCTTTGTCTCATAAGTTGTTATCCATTGGCCAAATTACTATAGAATTAGGCTGTGTTGTACTTATGTATCCTGACTTTTGTCTTCTTCAGGATATTCTTACAAAAGAGATCATTGGGTGAGGTACTCAGAGGAGGGGATTATATTATGTTGATGATATCAGTACAGGACATGCTCATCTCATGAATCATTCTATTAGCCCTAAAGAAAAAGAGATTTGGATGTGGCATCGACGGTTGGGTCATCCATCTTTTTATTATCATTCTTATGAATCATGTTCGTTTCTCTTATGAATCATGTTTTTCCAGATTTATTTAAACATATTAATGTTTCTGGGTTTAAATGTGACACTTGGATAATGGCCAAGAGTCATCGAGCCACTTCCCCATTAAGTATGAATAAAAGTAACACAACTTTTACGTTAATTAATTCTGATGTAGAGGTCCTTCACCTGTCTCAAATTTATCTGGATATCGATGGTTTATTATATTTGCAGATGATTGCACCCGTATGACTTGGTTATATTTAATGAAACATGTTGATATCAAATTCAGCATTTGACTCAACAAACAAGATTTGTATTCGGCTAAAATTTGTATTTGAATCAGCTTGTATAGTTAATGTGTAAAGGCAAAGAATGTTTGCAATAAATAGACGATAGTGAATGTGCCAAAAACAAGAAGAATGGGATTTTATATGGGATTTTATTCACTCTATTTATAGTGTAAACTTGCCATTTACATGCATTTAATGATGGACCCACAAAAAATGATATATGGGTCAAATCGGCTGAGGTTAACCCTTCACTTTTGACTAATGGTTGCCTAAGCCATGCATGGGATGGGTAACTACCGCTTCTCATTTGATGTTGGAGTCCAATCAGTCATAAGTGATAAGATTTCCCACGTGGGTTACCAAGATACTGTTTAGGTGCAAAGTCTGCTAGGTGGCGGAGGTAGATTAGGAAGTTGTGAGCTCGTTCGAGTAGAGGCCAGACATCCTGAACCCTGACAATGTGTAGAAGAGAGATTCGTCCCTAAGGTCGTTGGGACGGATTTTCACGTCTTTTGGTCGTCTGATCACAAGGTCGTCTGATCACTCGTTTCCAAGACCCTACGACCGTTGACCTTAGTTGGCCTTTAACCTTAGTTGACATTTACGACCTAGTGGCTACAAAATGTCCCATCAAGGCTGCTGTTCCTAGACCTCAGGGTTAGGGGTCTTGAAGTTATGCTGGCAATTTCCTTTTGAGATTTATTTGCAGCCTGAAGTTGGGCTCTTCGAATTTTGAAACGATTGGTATGTCACACTTTGCCATGTGTCAATCATCTGATGGAATGTCGTGTTCTGGGATTTAAAGGCAGTGATCATTATTCCGACCGATGCCTTTTCATTTCCCCAATGTCACATGCGCGGTAGCCATCCTTTCACCTTCTTCCTCGCCTATTTATACCATCCTCTCCTTATCTTCTTTTCCCTTCGCCTCTGTTTATTCTGTAATCAACCTTCAAAGAGGCCGCCAGCTTTTTTAGGCTTTCCTTTTCATACCCAAATTTTCAGCATAGTTTTTGAAAGTTTCGCGATACCAGTAATGTAAAGGTAACTACTCTTCTTTCTATTTCTTGGAAATTTTTTCGGTTGGAATCTCTAATTAGCTTTCAGAATCTGTGGGGACATTCTAAAATGAAGGGTGGAGAGAGCATAGGCATAGAAGAAGGAGTTGTGGAGGATGTAGAAAGATCTACGGACGAGGAGGCGGCATGACCGGTGCCAGAGTCAGTGCTAGAGGTTGAATTCGAATGGACCGACGATGAGAGTGAGAGAGAGAGAAGGATGAGGCGGAAGTTAGTTCCAGTGTGAGGCCTCTGGTGGCGGTGATTCACGATAAAGACCCGCCATGGCTTTACAAACATATTCCTTCAAAGGTCAAGGAGAGCGATTATGCGCTATGGTAAAACTATCGTGTTTCAGACCATGTTACGCTCTGGGTCCCTTATGAAGAGGAGCGGGCTCATTGCCCCCCGAGAGGGTGTGTTGCGGCGAACACGAGGAGGCTGGTTTTCGAGTTCTGCTTCCACGAGCCGTTACCGGGCTGCTGCTAAAGTTTTGGGAAATCGCCCCTTCTCAAATCACTCCTGCGAGCTGGAGGACTATTATTGGGGTCTTCGCTCTTTGGTAACGTAAAGGCTGGGGACATATGAGCCTTGAGGACTTTAACTCTTATTATGTGCTGAGGTCCTCGCCATCCGGAAAGTTGGTTTCATGTAGCCGCGCAAACCAAGGCTGGGACCTTGAGCCTCTGGGGAAACCTAGTGAGGGGATCGTCTAAATCCAGGCCCAATTGGAAAGAGAGTTGGTTTTAGGTGAGAATGAGGATGCAAACATCTCCACCAGCAACATGAAACCTAGTAAAAATGATTTCAATTAAGTTATTCCCGCAGCCCGATGAACTGACGTTTAACTGCGTTTTCCTTTCTTATTAGGTGTTGAACGAGGTATGCCGTTAACTCTGCCGTTTAAGGGACAAGCAGAGTGTTGCCCAGATTCCCGAACCTCATCGCGACGTTGCGAAATTGATGGCAGAGGATTTTTTGGTCAGTACTGGTCTGTCTGTTCCCAAGACCGAGCACATTTCCAGGGACCTTGATAACTGTAAGCGACTGCTCTCTTCTTCAACTTTTCATTGCTTGCTTGACGACTTGTTTCTTGTGAGATTTCTACGACCTGACACTTGGCTCTCTTTTAAGGGAAAAAACATCTTTCTAAGAGCCAAATGCGGGTTCTTCGTGAAACTGAAAGTAAGAGAGCTGCGTGGGAGAAGAGGTGAGCTGTTCGCGACCAAGCCGAAGGGATCAGGACTGCCGCACAACTCGTTGAAGCTTTAAAGAGACAGGAGAAGAAGAAAGAGCTGAGGCATACACGACGCTCTTCCGATCTGCTGGAAAACGGCCTATGATTGTTCATGATATGGTCGTCTCTGAGCGCCCTGACAAACGGAGGTTGGCCATCTGGGAGCCTCCGGTAGACTCATCCCCGGCAACTTCCATGCCTCCTTTGGCCAGCGATGAATGATCTGGCCGGAGGCCACTTGACATGTTGTGTGAGGATCTCTTTCTCCCGGCGGATCCAGCTCGCCTGGTTGAGCTTAAGAAGATTCATGGCAAGAAACCGAAGGCACTGCTCAAGTTCAATTTGGCCAGGAAGCCCCTTTCCACTAGCTTCCTGGGAATGCCCATGGCCGTCATAGATGCCATGAATAGTGTGGTGCGGGGCTAGTCCAAGAAGTGGAAAGGCTTTGTTGTCAACTCTTCAATGGGAGAACTCTTGTAGGCCAGTGCGGTGATGCAAGCTCGATCAGCCATTTTAGAGGAGTACGCTATGGCCCGTGTAGAGCACTTCATTCGGGAGAAGGAGAAGCTCTCCATCCAGGCGACTGAGGCTATTAGGGCCAAGGAAGAGATGGAATTGGTTCTTAGGGAGAAAGAGCAAGGACTTCATGTTTCCAGTGGAGAATCAGCTGACCTGCGGATTGAGCTAGAGGCCTGGAAGAAGAAATATAAAGACCTGGGGACTCAGCTGGCGATGGAGAGGTAGAACTATCAGCTTGCCCTGAGAGAGGCTAAGGATAGAGCTGCTGCCAGTGAACTTGTTGGTTATAATGAGGCAGTTGAGAGGTACAAGGCATTCGAGGAGTACAAGAGTGCTAATGTCGGCCTCTATTATGAGACGGCTAAGGAGATGCTCAGAGACGTCATGAGGAAGCGCTCTGAGTGTGACTTGGCCTTCTTCAAAGAGCAAGTTGCCAAGCTGAAGGAGGATTGCGGCTATATGAGCTCCGACGAGAAAGATGAGGTTGAGATCATCTCTCAGTCAGAAGCTCTTGCTCTCACCATAGAGGGTGTAGAGGCTGTTGTTCCTACCGCGGAAGTCGAGGCCACTGTTTTGGCTGGAGAGAGTGTGGTTCTCGCCTCTGAGAGCCGTACTTAAAAGTTTTTTGTAACCCAGCCCTTTTGCTATCTATATTTTTAAATGAAATAATGAATTTTTCCAACTGTTAGCTCGTTTTGTTAAAATAATTTTACCATTGGTTGTTCCCGTTTAGCGAAGAGCTCGTCCTCACTTTTGCCTGCTGGTGCAAAACCCCACACCAATTCTCGGCCAAGTATTAGGACGCTTCAACAAGAATCTTGTTCTAGTCTCGGATTGCGTATACATTGGCGTAAAAAACTAAGGATATTTCCACGTATGAGCCTGTCCGTCTGGCAATTCGTTTTGGTTTGCTCCAACCTGAATTTGTATGCAGCCTACCCCAAATGTTAGGTCGCGCAGCAAATAGTTAATCCTAACTTTTGGTCATGGGGACTTTTGTTTGGGTGCAGAGTTGTGGGCTAAAAGCTTGTTTCAGTCGTGGTTTTTGAGTAGGTAAATCGAATCGTTTTAGACGAGTGTTTGGTCGCTGGTGAGAAGCCCATTCTAACCCAGGCCGCAGAACGTTTTACTCGAGTATTAGATTGCTGGTTAAAAGCTCGTTCTGACCTTGATCACAAAACCTTTTACCCGAGTGTTAGGTTACTGGTTAGAAGCTCGTTCTAACCTTGTTTGAGAAAATTTTTACCCGAGTGTTAGGTTGCTGGTTAGAAACTTGTTCTATCCTTAGTTGCGAAACCTTTTACTTGACTGTTGCGGATTTGTCTTGCGTTCATACTGAGGCGGATATCTCATAGGGAAAATAAACATTTTGTCATTTTGAGATATCAATTGTTAATAGGCAAAAGTGTGGCTCTGAAATTTTTGGAGCTCGCGCAGGCGTGTGACTAACCTGGTAGTTTACAAAAAATTGGAGACTACACAAAATTCAAAGTTGGTACCCGACATCCGTCGTTTTTCCTTTCCAAGGCGTTCTACCATTCATGGGTGTGTCAACTCTGTGTCTCCTGTGTATTTCTTACTCATTCTCGTGCTTTTGGCCGCTATGCCGGGGAGGAGTACTTTCCTTTTAGGGACAGGATAAAGATTTTGCCCTGTCTTTCCTTCGATTGGTCCTTGTCATTGTTGCTTTAGATCGCACGTCGGTGAGGTCGCTGGTCTGGAAAGTTGATTTTCTGTGACTCTCGTTGTTCGAGCCCTTCTTAGGGGAGTAAGGGCCTATCTTATTGAACCGGCCAAAAGAGCTCCAGTGGGTTTTCGACTTTATTCCTTCCATTTTGAGGTTAAGTGTATGAACTTCTAACGTGGTAGTCGTGCCCTCAGCATAATCCAGATTACACTCTCATGCTGCCCATTAGTCGCCTCACACAATGGCCATCCTATAGTAGGTAAGGAATTTCATGACGTTGTGATAGATTTAAGTTGCAGCCCTGAGCTCGTATAAGATTGCGCATCCCAAAATGGCGTTGTGGTTTGAAGGCACATCCACAATGATGAAATCTGCGATTATCCTTCTTTTGCATGACTCATCACCTAATTCCACGAGAAGTGCGATATGACCCTTTGCTTCCACATAATCCCTGGTAAAATCCTGGAGCCTGGTCCCTAAAGGCCTCAGGCACTTCTGGTTTATTTTCATCTGCTGGAAAGTTCGCCAGTAGATGATGTTTACGGTGCTGTCATTGTCCACCAAGGTCTTGTAGATATTAACACCTGAAACTGACATGGTGATGACCAAGGCGTCTACGTGAGGGTGTAACACGCTGTAGGCATCCTGATGATAGAAGGAGAATGAGCTGGTTTGAGAGCCGGGGGGTTGTGCCGTGAGCAGGTGGTAGCAATTCTGGGCTTCTCTCACTAGAACTTGCCTTTGTCTCCTGGAACCCTCCATGCCGTGGTTTCTACCAGTGAATACGTGGATTTCAGCTCGAGGTCGGTTCTGTGGGACTTGGGCATTGAGGTGCGCGTCGGGACGAGCTTGTCGATCCTGCCCTTAGTGATTTGCCATGTATTCACTCAGGTACTCCCATTCGATTAGTTTCTCGATCTCCTGCTTGAGGTGCCTGTATTTGTCTGTGTCATGACGCACACTCTTATGGTATTTGAAGTATTTAGACTGGTCGGCATCCTTCAATGATTTCTTTATAGGCTTCACGTTGGGCAAGATTGGGTCGTTTTACAGGACGTTGAAGATGTGTTCAAGGGAAGCATTGAGTTTTGTAAAGGTTTTAGTCGCACTGGGTGGCTTCTTGTTTTGTCGTAGGTCCTTTTTGACCTTTTGGTCCTTTTTATCGTCCTTCGGAGGCTTTTCAGACCTCACACTCCCTTCAATGCTTCCTCCGCACTTATCTATTTTTTGGCTCTCCTCAAAAGTTCCCTATAAGTGCTTGGGGGTCCTCATGCATGGCCCACCAGAAATGGTGTTCTTATACAGGCCCTACTTAACAGCTATCAAAAGTGATTCATCTGCCACATTTTCCATAGTCATGACTGCCTGTTGAAGCGGTCTAGGTAGCTCTTGAGTGGTTCGACCTTTCCCTGTTTGATGGTCCCCAACATCTCCTTGGGGGTTGTCCTGACCTTTGACCCCGTAAATTGGGATGTGAATTCAGAATAAAGCTGCACCTAACTGTGCACGGGTCCTTGGACCAAGTTGTCGTACTAGGTTTGTATATTCCCATCCAGAGTACGTGCGAAGGCCTTACACATGATAGCTCCTGTTGCATTCTGGAGCTCCATCGAAGATATGTATCGATGGAGGTGAGCGACTGGGTCTGATTCACCGTAGTAAGTTTTTATCTGGGGGAGTTTCATTTTGGACGGCATAACGGCCTCACGAATTGTCAGGTCAAAAGGGGAAGGCCTTCCCCACTGGTCATCCGCTCCCTTTGCCCTCAGCTGTCTTTGCTTAAGGTCATTTAGTCGTTTCCTTAGCTCGTCCAGCTCGTAGATCTACTGAGGGGCTGGTTGTTGGCTCCGAGAGGTCCTTAGAGGCGAGCTTGATGCATGACTGTAATAGTGAGTTGGCATTGTACTTCTCCTGCTCTGTCTACGTCCACCCGGTTGCTGGGGTTTAGGCGACCTGGGTCGTCTAGGTCCTCGCTGCGGACCTAGCCCAAGCCTTGTGAATACACTACTTCTAGCCTCGTTTCTGAAGGGAATCGGCGTAGTCCTACCATGAGGAGCTGGCTAACCGGAGTTTTGCGTTGGGATGAAGCTCAACCTTCTTCTAACAGGTTCCCTCAGAGGACTCATTCTTGTTGGGGACC
>CAVNYN010242504.1:0-21876 GCA_963692815.1 Nyctanthes arbor-tristis | reverse complement strand
CTCAGATTTTGGGATTCGACATGAGTTTACAGAAGCAGGGACTCCTCAGCATAATGGTGTGGCAGAAAGAATGAACCGTACCATTCTTGACAGAGTCAGATGCATGTTGAAGACAGCCAAACTTCCTAAGACTTTTTGGGGTGAAGCAGTTCGGACTGCTTGCTATTTGATTAATAGATCTCCCTCAATTTCTTTGGATTTTAATATTCCAGAAAGAGTTTGGACAGGTAGAGATGTTTCATACTCTCATCTGAAGGTGTTTGGGTGTAAAGCATTTATACACGTACCTAAGGAACAAAGATCGAAGCTTGATGACAGAGCTACTCCTTGTGTTTTTCTTGGCTACGGTGATGAACAGTTTGGATACAAGTTTTGGGATCCAAAGAAAAGGCAACTTGTGAGAAGTAGAGATGCAGCGTTTTATGAAGATCAGACAATTGAGGACTTTGATAAAATCGAACAGCATAAGGAGATGACTTCAGTTGTTTCCGGTATCATACCTAATAATTCTTCAGCATCTCAGTCTAGCACTAACAGCCAGGTAGCTCCTATCGATGATAGTCTAGTTGATCAGACTAGTGATCAAGGGGAGCAGATTACTGATCAGTGGGAGCAGACCCCTATTGAAGAAGAAGAAATTGGAGAATCAAGAAGATCTGCAAGAGGGCGTATACCATCTACCAGGTATCCTGAGTCCGATTATATTTTGCTTACTGAGGATGGAGAACTAGAAAGTTATTCAGAAGCTCAGAGTCATAAAGACAAATCCCACTGGATGAAAGCCATGGTAGATGAGATGACTTCTTTGAAGAAGAATGACACCTATGAGCTGGTAAATCTTCCTAAAGGTAAGAAGGCTTTGAGAAATAAATGGGTGTACAAAATCAAAAGGGACAGCAATGGTGACTTATTGAAGTATAAGGCTCGCTTGGTTGTGAAAGGTTTTGGGCAGAAACACGGTGTTGATTTTGATGAGATTTTTTCCCCAGTGGTGAAGATGACATCCATTAGAGCTGTTTTGGGTTTAGCAACCAGTTTAAACTTGGAAATTGAACAGCTTGATGTGAAGACTGCCTTTCTTCATGGTGATTTGGAGGAAGAGATTTATATGGTACAGCCAGAAGGGTTTGAACAGAAGGGGAAAGAACACCTTGTATGCAAATTAAAGAAGAGTTTGTATGGCCTAAAGCAAGCACCAAGACAGTGGTATAAAAAGTTTGATACTTTTATGATGAGTCAGGGATACACAAGAACTACTGCAAATTCTTGTATTTACTTCAAATCTTTTCCAGGTGATAAGTTCATTATTTTGCTGCTTTATGTTGATAATATGCTTATAGTTGGCTAGGATGCAGGATTGATACAAAAATTGAAGGATTCCTTGCACAAGTCTTTTGATATGAAAGATTTGGGGCCAGCTAAACAGATTTTGGACATAGAGATTGTTCGAGACAGAAAATCTAAGAAGTTGTGGTTATAGATCGAGATTGTCGTGAGCGAGTACTTGAAAGGTTCAGCATGAAAGGGGCTAAGCCTGTTAGCTCACCCCTTGGAGCTCATTTCAAACTAACCAAGAAATCTAGTCCTTCTACTGATGAGGAGAAGAAGAAAAAGGAGGCTATTCCCTATTCTTCAGCTGTTGGTAGTTTGATGTATGCGATGATTTGTACTCTGTCCTGATATTGCACACGCAGTTTGTGTGGTTAGTAGATTTCTGTCTAATCCGGGCAAGGAGTATTGGGAAGCAGTAAAATGAATTATGCGGTATCTCAGAGGAACTTCTGATTTGAGTTTGGGTTTTGGGGGAGCTCAGCCAACTTTAACAGGGTATACAGATGCAGATATGGCAGGAGACCTTGACAACAGAAAATTGACATCTGGGTACTTGTTTACTTTTATAGGGGGAGCTGTTTCTTGGCAGTCTAAGTTGCAAAAATGCGTAGCTCTATCTACAACAGAGGCTGAGTATGTTGCTATTACTGAAGCAGGAAAGGAGGTGATATGGTTGAAAAAGTTTCTTGAGGAGCTCAAGTTGAAGTAAAGTGAGTATGTCATTTATTGTGACAGTCAGAGTGCTCTTGAGTTCAGTAAGAACTCTATGTATCATTCTTGCACCAAACATATTGATGTCAAGTATCATTGGATTCGTGAAGCAGTTAATGAGAAGCTTCTACAGTTGGAAAAGATTCACACCGACAAGAATATTGCTGACATATTGACAAAAATAGTTACCAAGCAGAAGCTTAAATTTTGTGTCGGCCACGCCGGTATGCATTCTAAGTAATACACTTGAAGTGTGGGATACCTCCCTCATAGACTGGAGGGGGAGATTGATGGGCGGGTCTAGCCCATGATGTTACCTAACTTAAATACAAGACAAAAATTGGAGGATGAATTATATAATTTGGCTGAATAAAAATTAGAAGTCTTGAAGGACACGAAATCCTAAACATATTAGGATTTAGTTTTGTTTAATATATATATATATGTTGGAACGTGATGCGAGACACGGAAACAGGAGGAAAAACAGAGGACACGAAGGGAACAAAAAAGGACATGGAAACCGGGGAAAAAGCAGGACAAAAGTCTTGCAATTACGCACGTCAATCGAGGGATTTGGAGAAGGAAAAAATCAGCCTTTTATTTTATTGCTTAGAACGAGATTCTTCGACATTTTATTTGGTGTTCGTCTTCTTCAAGCGGTGGTTTCTCCAAGTTAATTCTTGGAACGGAGTTAGGTGATATTTTCTTCATATCTTGTTGTTGATTATTGGATTCCATCTATTGTTAGATGAGATATTTGTGGTGCCAAGAATATCGTTCTTGACGGTATTGCGTGATTGTGGTAGTGTGTGATTACCTCTTAATTTAGGGCGATAATCTTGAGAGGATAAATATTGTATTCCCATTATTATTTGGTGATAGTGGAGTTGTCGGTTTGCCCCGTCGATTTTCCCTTCTCATTGGAGGGTTTTACGACGTTAAATAATTCCTGGTGTTATTTAAGTTTCCGCATATATATTATTGTTTGATATATTAATTGTCTATTTTAATCACACGGGTTTAGAGAAATTGATTAAATTCCCAACAAATATGACACCAGTTATCCCTCAGAATCCCCAATAGCTAAGAACAATCCACAGCATACATTTTCCGCTAACAATTCATATGAAGGAAATCCTGCGCTTGACAATGGCAAGGACAAGGGCATGGAAATATTCCCCAAGCAAAATGCTACTTCTGAAAATCCAAAGCCTAAATATCCCCAGCAAAATGCTATTTCTGAAAATCCAAAGCCCATATATCCCCAGGAAAATGCTGTTTCTGAACATCCAAAGCCTAAATACTCCCAGCAGCAACAATTCCGTGCGTTACCTATCTGGACACATCCTCAGAGAGAGGGCCATCAGCCGATAATTGACAACAAAGGAGGAATCAAGCCAACTCCGAAAGAGAAAAACGGAGGAACAATTGACTGCAAGGAGGCTCCACGAAAATACAACGGCTTCCTTTATTAAGTGCTTGTTTCATTTGATCTGCCTTAACGTTCAGGAGAGTTATGTTGTCTTTTTACCAGATAGTACCTAGTAATGTAAGTGTCCTAATTTCTGGTTACTATTCTATGATATTATCTAAGTGTGTTGTCCTACTTTCTGCTGAAAGAGAAATTGCATGCTGCTAAATAACTTTTGAGCATTCTCCTGCCTTTTAATTTCTGTACATATGTATTGTTTAATTTAAAGGTATGTTTGTCATCACTATGTCTACGATCTCCTAAGTTAGTCTAATATAAAATTTATGAATTCTCGAGTAGAAAAATTATCATGTTGAATGCTATTGAAATAATATATTACTAGTTTTTCACCTTTGCGATGCACAGGAAGAATAATTTAAAATAATTTAACTTATATTATAATAATGATTTGAGAAATTAGATACTCACATGTAAACAAATGTGAAAAACTTGATATTATAGTATAATATCATATATTTGTTCAAGCATAATTATATTTATTTTATTTTAGTCTTTTCTTATGATATATATAATCAATTCATAAAACTTATTAACTATTAATTTTGTTTGTGTATGCCAACACCCATATGGTATAATGGTATCTTAGTGAACTATCAAACCCTTAAACAAAGAAGATAAAATTTAGGAATAATCCATTCGAAATCACGGAGATGATTATCTTGATTGCTAGATTTTCATGGGAATGAAAAGAAAATTTAAAAAAATGATATAAGACGATTCAAAGATAGAATCATGAAGATAAGACAAAATTATAAAGATAAGATAACTCTAAGATTTTGAAGATAACTCAAGTATATAAATTTAAAAATATATATTACATAGAAAACATTTACCTCAACGATTACCGCATTTGAAAACAAAAATACCAAATTATCCCTATTTTTAGTAAAAGTGGCGGGGAAAATGCAGTAAGATTTCATTTTATTAATATATAGATATTAATTAATTGTCGAGGAAAAAAAATAATTTCAAAATAGAAACAGATTTTTAACATGGAAACGAAAGTGATAAATGGATATAAGATTGAACAATGAAGTTTAAGGCATTACTGTGTTCTTAGCTCAAATTCCATTATCAGTGAAGTTTTAATTCCACATATTTAGCATCATATATAAAGTCAAAATATTTATACATTCTCAAAACTCATGTTATGTGCATGGAATAATTAATACAATGCCTATTTTGCAAGAATGTTATGTGCTGACATAAAGTCATAATGCATCTCCAAATTGGCGTAATTAAATCATGTTTCTTTCACTAAGAAGGAATAAAATATTTTTAGCTTGTTTTGCCTAATCATATATAAGATGGTATGCTCAACTTGGCTTTAAGCTGGACACGTGAATGAAGTGTATTGAGTACGTAGAACATTAAACAAACTTGACCGGAATAAATTCGTCAAATTTTAGATTATCTTGGGGCGATTATTTCCTATCACTATTCCTGCCTTGCTTTAACTGGAAAACATGTTCAAATCTATCGGAGTCTAGTGTAACACAAGACAATTCCATCCACATTTTAGTCTTGGTATATAGAATTTGATTCCTTCATGCTTCATCCATATAATGCAAAAATCTTAACAGATATGGAGATGCCCATGTAGCAGAATTATACCATTACCATTTACCACTAGACTTGATTTTTTCTGTCTATATAAGTAGAAGCCCCGTTGAGTCTTTGAAGCAGAAAGTGCAGAAATTTCAAATCCATTACAGGTAGTTTGTGCTTGAAATTCATGGCCCGGTTGAGGAACAACAACCCACGTGCTGAAGAATGGGAGAAAACAGGAAACCATTCTGTCATTAACTATTCTGCCACTGTTAATGAGAAAGATCATGATCTTAGTATTGATGATTCAGACGATGAGTTCAGATGTGTTAAACCATTAACTATTCTCTAAGTCCTTGTTTCAGTTGATCTGCCTCAATGTTAAGGAAAGTTGTGTTGTATTTTTATCAGACACTGGTGCTAATATAATTCCACCATATGTAAGTGTCCTAATTTCTGGTTACTATGATATTATCTATGTGTGTTGTCCTATTTTTGTTGAAAGGGAAATGCATGCTGCTAGATAACTTTTGTTATATCCTCGTGCTTTTAATTTATGCACGTGTTTGTTTAATTTAAAGGTATGTTTGGAGAGCAATTGAATAAACTCAACCTTAAGCTCATGAATCCACATGTCGATTGTTACTTTCTGTTAATTAACTACGTGGTCTCTATATTAAAATTGTCGGGTGTAATCAATAATATCACAATATTACTCGACAATATTGATCTGCGATCTCCCAAGTTAGTCTAACATAAAATTTATGAATTCTCAAGTAGAAACATTTTTACGTTGAATGCAAATTTTAGTCAATAATTTCATGCTATTGGCATAATATATATTATGGTAAAGGTCAACCGTCATTATCACCAATATCAAAGTATTACTTGACAATATTGCGTACTCTACTCACTAGTCAAGGTCAATCGTCATTATCACCACTATGTCTGGGATCCCCAAAGTTTTTTTTTTTTTTTTTTTTGAGAAAAAGGGATCCCCCAAGTTAGTCTACCATAAAATTTATAAATTCTTGAGTAGAAAAATTATCGCGTTGAATGCAAATACTAGTCAATAATTTCATGCTATTGACATAATATATTATAGTTGTTCTTCAAAGAAAGCTACGTACAAAGAACATAGAATTTTTTTAAGTACAATTACAATCTGCATTATAACAGTACAAGTGTGTATAGATATATATCTTTCTGAACACAGCATAAAGAAATCAACAATACAAACTCCTATGTAGGAGGTTACCAGAAATTAATAATACAAACACCTATATGGGAGACTACAAACTACACATAAAATATAAACAAAATCCCACATAGATAATCGAATCTGAGACCTTTATGTCACATTGCCTCAACTTTAGCCCCTAACCAAATGGTGTAAGGCCTCATTGGCCTACAATTTTGTTTTTATCCCTCCTTGTTTGAATTGAATGGAGAAGTTGTGCAATAGAGCCAATATATGCATTGTTTAAACCGTTCAATCAGAAAAGCCATGACTGTTCATAAGACTAGTAAGTAGTGGAATTGGGCTCCCATATCTTGAGACTAATTGACCCATCCCGCTCCTCAATTCACAATTTTCCACATTTAAAATGGCTTCTTGTTTTACTTATAGGGACGGGGGTGACTAAAGTTGATCAGCTTATTGGTGGTAACTTAGGACTCTAAGAAAGTTTTTAATAGAACCGTCTTACAGTTTTTTATTGTGTAATCACGTACAAGCAGCAATAAGATCTCGTTTAATGATCCATGACTATAGATCTATTTGAGGTCATCATGAAGTCTGCAATGGTAAGAAAGAAAACATAGGATTTTAAGGTGGTTTCACCTCATATTTAACGGGAAATGGACCACTATTTCAAGACAGTCTCTCTTCATTGAACCATCACATACACTGCATAGAATGATACGACATTTCAATTAAAGACTCTCAGATGTCTTGATCGTTTTCTGCATTGCTTTCATTGAGTTGTTGAGAGTTTGCTTTCGTCCTTCTTCACATGAATCACTCCTCATTGTTTTGATTACTACTTGGAAAATTCGACCCGACTATGACTTCAGAGACCTAAGATCTCTGCCTTTGTATGAGAAATGTAAAGTAAACAGGAGAAAAATAAATAACAACACAAGATTTACGTAGAAAACTATAAAACCAGAGAAAAACCATAGGAAGTCAAAGATATTCCACTGTATGAAAAATTATTGCAGTCATATAAGATCTCACACCCAATACCCGATTACAATCGCAACAACAACCACTACACTTTACCACACTCGACTAACCTTCTCTTTGATAAACCTCAAAGAAAACTCTCAAATTCTAGGCCTAAATTTTTTTTCCTCACTTTAGTGTTTGTTAACGCCTCATAATTGTAACATACAAATGATCAAAATGATCACATTTATAGAGATTTATGTATGGTAGTTTGGCACTCAAGAATCTTGGTCAAAAGTCAAACTTGAATCCAATTCCATTTTTGCCTCGTCTAATCCAGCTGGTGCTTGCAAGATCCAACCATAATATAATACAACTAATTAGCTTGACAACTTTCTTCTCAAATGTTCTTGCCATGCTCATCAATTAATACAATTGGCAAATTTAAAGTTGCCTATATCGATTAAGCGAGTTGTATGATGTATGCAATTCAAGTTGAATTCTTCATGAATATTATTTTATTTAGTCAATACTCAACAGTTAGAACACACTCGCGTTGCATGTGAAATATTTATAATAAAGAATTTAGTAGTATGAGTTTAATATATATCTATTTTGTTTTCACTTTTCTATTTCAAAGCGAGAAATTTAAATTACGCCATATATATAGGACGATAAATTAAGAACATTTTTGTTGAAATACTTGAGTGACTCTTCCAAAGCAAGGGAATACCACGAAAAGTCGAGGATTCAGTTAAAATTGACGAATTTCCATTTTTTTGAAATCTGAAGAAGTGGATCGACTTCATTTCAATAGTTAAGCAAATATATTCATTGGCATGGTGCACGTTTTACATTAAAGAGCTTCTTTTACATTTTTACTAGCATGCCATTTGCACTTACCTGTCAACTTATACACTTGACCTTGAATTGTAGCCCCCTGCCTCGTCAAATGTCATGTAAACAAGAAGTAGTCTATGTACAACAGAACACAAAACAGCCAAAAATATAAACAAATTATTGACCCGACCGGGAAACCATGGGACCAATACTAAGGGACCGAGCAATCTACTAAATCAAAGAAGAGTTTGTCAATACAAGATACAAAAATAGTGATCATCGCAAACGATCGACTAAACTGACAAAAGAAACATTAATCAACTGTCTTGATTTCTCTTTTGGTGCATCCTTGATTCTACGCCCTTGGCTTATTCACCCGTCAGTCGTCACCTAATTTCACGATGTTTATGTGTTGTCTTGTGTTTTCAAATGCTCTATGGTATTCTTACTACCTACACAAAGTTTGGTGAAAAACTAGCCACAAACAAACCCGAGGTACATAGATTTTTAAAAATCTTCATCTCCATCTTTTGCTTTTTCAAAGGTCTGTAGTTCTATCTCCATTCATAGGCTTATAGCTTGTTTTGTCTTGTCTTCGTCTATTATGTATCTAGGTTGTGGAGTGCAACCTAATCAAAAAACATTCCACCATCTAAATTATTGTCATTTTTTTACTATTATTCGTTGTCTTCATTTGAGATATTTTCTGAAGAATCTTTTTCTAGTACTGGATAAGGCTAGATTTCTTTTTCTTCATTATCTTTTTTTGGAAAAATTCGACTAAATGTTTCTTCAATAGCTTTACTAATTCTGCTTTCAATTTTTTCTTTTCTGACTGTCTTCTTTTTTCTTCTTCTTGATGATCCTTCATCTAAACTGCTTTTCGGAATTTTTTTGAATTTATTCAATTTTTGCTAAAATCTTTTCAAGAGAAACTAAACAAATTGTGGACAAAATATAGAATATACAATACCAAAAGATTTAACATTGGTAAGAAAGTTAAATTTAAAAGACACGGATTTTATAATAGGACTAAGTTTCTTAAATCAGGTACAGAAATTCTTAGAATTAGTATATTATGCAAGACTATTTATAAAAGATTTAAGAAAAATAGCAGGACCATTCTATGCTAAGACCTCTCCTATAGGGCAGAGATTTTTTAACCAAGAAGATATAAAATTAGTTCAAGCAAAAAGGACTCCATATAGATAGTAAGTGAATGAAGTGTGGCATGTCATAGAAAGCTTATTCGTGCTCAGAATAAAAGATTTTTCGTGCATAAAAAACGAAGGGCAAGATTCACGACTTCACTACCAGGATGATGCATCAAAATCTCAATGCGAGTTTCAATTATTCTTGACTAATGTCAACATAATATCTTTATATAGAATTTGATTCCTTTATCCATATAATAATGGAAGAATCCTAAGAGTACCATTATCACTAAACTTGAACTTTTCTGTCTGTATAAGCATAACCAATTTGATTGTTACTATTTGTTAGAAGCAAAAATGTAGAAATTTCAAGTCCATTACAGTAGTTTGTGCTTGAAATTCATGGTCGGGCTTTTGAACAAAATGATACAGTCACAATTTCTTGAACCTGATAATGGTAAGGGCATGAAATTCTCGAAGCGAAACCCTGTTTTTGAAAATCCAAAACCTTAAGGTTGCGTTCTCTTTGGGTTTTAGTTTTCTGTTTTTATTTAAAAATGCATTTTGAGTTTTCCATTTTGAGGTTTCTGGTTTTGAGAAAATAGAAATAAAATGAATATAAAAATAAAGTTAAGATTTAAATGTAATTAATGTAAAGTTTAAATTTTGAACATGCATTTTCCGCTTTTTTAACTTCTAACAGAGAAAACATCAAAAAAAAAAAAAATCGTTTTTAATTTTCTTTACAAATTTTGAAGTTGTTTTCTGAATTGTATTTTTGGAAATATAAAATTTATAAATCCTCGAATAGAATACTTATCCTTGGACGCAAATCTTAGTCAATAGTTTCATGCTAAGTATATTATATACTAGTTTTTCAAAGAAGGCTTCTAGAAAATAGAATTTGGGCAATTTTTTTTTTTTTTTCTCGTTTGAATTGAATAAAGTTGCAATAGAGCCAATAGTCAATATGCATACTTGTACCGTCGGCCTAAAAATTAATGGAATTGGGCTCCTATCTTGACGAGGAGTGCTATTTTTTGCATACAATATGTACAAAGTTTGTATACACGTTCTTGAATTTACACATTTTTAAAATTGTGATTTTGAGGAAGACGAGACCAGAGACATTTTTAGTAAATACATGAGGGACCTTAATGTACAAATAGCAATATTTCTCATTGCTTGACCCATTTTCGTAATTTTCCACATTTTGAATTGCTTAGGGATTGTGTGACTAAAAGCAAAGTTGGTCCAACTTCTTTGTTTGTAACTTCACAACTCTATTTAAAAGTTATAAAAGAAGTATCTGACCATTCTTTGCATTATAATCGTACAAGAAGCATATATAACTTTGTCTAGTGATCCAAAACTATAGACTAGTTGAGGTCACCACGAGTTCTGAAGTGCCAAGAAAGACGACATCAAATTTTGAAATAGTTTTACGTCATTTATATGAAAACGGAAAATCATTTAAAGGCGATCACTATTGAATAATCACATCATGTAGAACGATATGACAATCCTATTTACTAAATAATTAAAAGGCTCTCTTAATTCTTATAGTACTTGAAAGATTTTGATGTGATGTAACTAGAATCTTAATTATCAAACTAAGTTTGTCTTGATCTTTGGTTGTATCCCCTTCTTTTGACTTGTTCATTTGAAATTGTGTTGTTGTGAGTTTGTCTTGGTCTTTCTTCACATGAATCACATCCTTAGTAAATAAACTGTTCCTTGTTTCACAGGGACAAATCTGGTCAGGACACAGTTAAGCTGGAACTCACTAGGCTTTAAAAAAAAAATCTGATGAATTTTGACATATCTAATATTCTTTCTTAAACTCACTAATTTCTCAGCCCATAACACACAATACCCAATACTAAATGATTTAAAACAAATAGAAATCCAAATCAACTAAAATTACAAACTAAAATAAAAATTAATTAAAAAAATTGAGACGACATCTCTCTCGGGTTTGAATATTTTCCTGATCCCACGATTTTTTTTTTTGTTTAGTTAAAGTCGTCGAAATTTAAAAAATAAAAAAATAAAAAATTTATGAGTGAACTAGTTTGAAAATTTCTAGTTCCACCTGGTTGTTTGGTCTTATATATCCTACTATCTAAAAGACTAAGCTCTGCTACTTTTTTTTTAAACAACACCATATAAACGACTGTGTTTTTTGATTGCTTGGGCCTTGAAAGTTGAAAAATCGTGCTTTTACCTTCTTATTCTTTTTCCATTTTACCCGTGATATGTATAATGTAGAAATCAGAGTTTATATCATTTTACCCTAGCTTTCTCTTTCACCGCTCTCTCTCCTATCGTTCGTTCTTTCTCTCACTCAAATCTTCTCTATTCTCTTGCAATCGGTTTTATTTTGCTGTTCATGATATGTATATATATGTCATATAATTGAGTTGGATTGCACGTGAAAAGCATTGGCAATCATATATAAAAGGAGAAAAGACACAACTACCTCCTCCTCTCATTATGTCACATGCAATGAGATCTCATCACAGATTCCCATCAACCTGCTGGACCTTCCAGGATCCCGAAATCTTTCCTTTCCTTTATTTTTTTTCTTTTTAACGGTTTTTAGTTACTCTCGGTTAGATTTTGATCGACTCATACATACAACATTTTGGTCTATGTTGAACGGATCGAAATCTGAACAAACAAATATGAGGCTATTGTTTTTGTCACAAGTTATTGGAATTTGGAAATGATCATGTAAAACTCCCCCCCCCCCTTTTTAGTTGCTTCTAAGTAATGAGGCGGTTCTGAATGATTCATATGATTTTGATGTGTGCATATTGAGTGAATCAAATTGTTGTAAAATGAATTCTGTGGTCAATTTATTTGAGAAGCAGAGTGGTCCAAGAAGTCTTTTGGAGTTTTTTCCCCCAGCGTGTCACACAAAAGAGGAAAGAAATTTTGTGGTGTGTATACTTTGGGTTGGCATCACAACATAGTATAATAGAGGGGAAAAGTACAATAGTGTCGACTAGCTAATGTAGTAATAAATATAGCAACATCTCATTTCTGAATTCCTATTTCCAGATACCACGAATTTTAATGCTGATTTTTATAATAAATTGATTTGACTTGTTCCTAAATGATAATACCATACAATAATTATTATAAATAATAGATTCAACTAGAATGTCATTACATTTTTGGTGCGTATATTATGGGTTGCACACGACAATGTTTAGGAGGCAAGGCACAATCATGAATTATGTCCATTCTCGTTTGTTCAATGTACAAATACCAAATCAAAGACTTGAATACCAAATTTTAGGTTGTCCTTATAGATTTTTCACGTGTATAAAAAAAATGTGACATTTTGACACTTTTTATGTTATTGGAACCAATTAATAAACGGTTAGATCAAACGGGAACACGTAATAAATAGCCCACCCATAAGCAAATAAAAAATAAAAAGTGTAAGGAAAATGTTGGGCCGCGTCTTAGGTTGTCGAACGGGACACAATATAGAATTTCTTTTATTCTTTCAATTTTTCATATATATATAAATAGAATTTTTTTTCCTAAAAATGGATGAAATTCAAAAACTAAAATCATGCCTAATAGCTAGGTCCGAAAATGATGGGATACAATCGATCCAATTATAACTACATCTATTTACAAGAGCAAATGAGGCAGTAGCCTGAATAACTCTATTTACTTCCCGCAAGATGAAATTACAAGGGCCACGGTCCATAGATATATGGAATTTTTAATTAGAGACACAAAGGGGCATTTTAGAAAATTGAATTCACACCATAAAAACCAATGTCAAGTCGTGCCAGAATTTAGCACCGTATTTAGTTTAGTTTCTGTTCAAAACCGACTTTATTGACCATGGTTAGTTACTAGAGTACAATATTTAAAATAGAAAATCTATAAATTGTGACAAAGCGCCGATTTCTTGTCGCTTAACGATGGCATTATAAGAACATAACCAGTCAAATAAAAATACAGTAAAAAGACAAACAGTAGAATATAATTACATTTTCATTTTTGAAGTGAAATCAATTATTTTTAATTGGAGTAATTTATAAATAGATTTAAAAAAAATTCAATTTTTATATAAGTATCGTCACGTAAGGATACCGTATGGAGGTAATAATTAAAATAATATGAAAAGTTATATCGTATCAAATATTTAACTTGATGTATTGTCATGTGACAAAAATTTAAAATTTAAATTGATTGATAAATAACGATAATTCTTAAATAGTAACCAAACAAAGTGGTTATAATAATCACTAACTACAAAGAAGTTTTCTCTATTATATAGAAGATATTAAAAAGTCATATTACTTATATGAGCAAAAAAAAAAAAAAGCCATTACTTTTCTATCTGTTTGTAAAATTCTTTGTCATTATCTTATTTAATTTAATAGTGTACAATCAAAATTTCTTTTTCCTCAACTTTTGTGGTTAAATTCCATGGCTGAAAGAGATAACTAATGTGTGTATTAAAATTTTCAAAAGAGGGTCAGTTTGATCTTCTAACTTCATTAAAAGAATATAAATAGAATATGTGAAAATAAACAAGACACCTACTTATTGTATATTTGGTTTGGGTTTTAGTTACTATTCCCTTCCCTACAATCCAATATCCAATTAGGGGATGAGAATGGTAGCTTGAAATTGAGCTTGATTGATTTACTTAATTTTGTGCTTCAATTGTGTTGTGTTTAAAAGTGATCATCCATTAGACATCTCGCGAGATTATCCCACCCGATGCACACGTATCGAGCGATAATAGGACAATTCATCCCATGTGAATTGTTCCATATGAGTTGTCCTACACATAAATTATCCAAGGGCTAATTGCACAAATCGTCTCCAATTTTTGAGTTAAGAATCGACTGGGTTCTGAATTTTTTTTAACCTCTTAGATCTCTAACTTTTCATAAATTAACACGATAGGTCCTTTTGAATGCCAGGAGGTCTAAAAAAAGGTTTGAGACTCAACTGATTCTTAACTCAAATGTTGGAGATGGTATGTGAAATTAACCTGTTGTCTAATTATCACCCGCTAAGTGTACGTTTGGCGGGATAATTTTGCCAGAGATTTGGCGGGTGATCAAAATTCATAGTGTGATGGTTGAATACTTAAATTTTCAAGGGGGAAATCTAAGTCCTACTACATTCATCCCTCCTTACTTCCCTCATATTCCTTATCTTCTCCTAGTATAAAAAAAAATAATAATAATAACAACAACAATTTTTATTATATAAATATAAATACAACACTATATGTATATGTATATATGTGTGTGTATATATTTTTTGGGCACAATACAGCCGGTCGGGCTAGGTTGCTTTTGTTGTATCTCCATTATGTAAGCAGTAAGGCTTTTGATCTATCTTTTTGGTAAATTTCACACTACAACACTAATATTGGGGGGGCGCCACTTCCAAAAAAATAGAAAAATAAAATTGGGAGGGGCCGAGGGCGTGGGTTATAATAAAAACTAAAAAAGGTATTATTGTAGCCATCTAACCATGGTTAATTTGTGTTAGGTAGGTTTGACCATTCTGGTTTGGTAGGCGTTTGTGTGGCCTTTATATCCCCACCCCCATCTACCACGCCCCCACTCCCCCTCCACCCCCAGTCTCTTTCTCTCAGTTCTCGTTCTGCCTCCACATAAAGTGCACATAATTTTCTCTATTTCTTAGAAGTTACAGTCTCTTCAAACTTACCTAAACTCTCTCAACAAAATTCACCTACCAATACAAGCCTACACACTCAGAGAGACGGGGGAAAGGCTAGAGAACTCCTGAAATTTCTTCAGATTTTGTGAATTCCGTCAGCTTGTTTTCAGTTTCTTCGCTGATTGTTGTTGCCGGCCAAAAGGCTGAATAATTCTTGATTTTGTTAAGTAGAAAATCTAGTTGAAGCCTAGTTGAGAACTCATGGATTCTACCTCAGAGAAGCTCTCTCCGTTGGATTTGATGACGGCGATCCTGAAGGGTGTGAAGTTTGACCAATCGAATGGGTCATCGGAAGTGCCGCCCGCGTTGGTTACGATGCTGATGGAGAACAGAGACTTAGTTATGGTGCTTACCACCTCTGTGGCAGTGCTGATCGGATGTGTCGTCGTACTGGTTTGGCGTCGGGCTACGGGATCGGCCAAGAAGGCGGTGGAGCCGCCGAAGCTGGTGATACCCAAGGCCGTGGCTGAACCGGAAGAAGTAGATGACGGGAAGAAAAAAGTCACCATCTTTTTCGGGACTCAAACTGGTACCGCTGAAGGCTTCGCTAAGGTAGAAAAAAGCGACCTTTTCTCTTACTGCTCTGTGTAGAAAAAAATAGCAGAATTGAAAGTGAAAAAGTTGGATACTTGGATTATTTATTGCCTAAAAAGGGAAAAAAATTTGGATTTGTCGAGGTTGCTGAAACCAACACGAAGATTGCAGAGATGATCCAATTAATAATTGGCGATAAGCTGGAGGACGTTGTACTTATAGTTTTAGTCTTAAATCCTTCTTCTTCTTTTTTCCGCATTAGTAGTTCAGATCATTGTTGATCTTGTTATGTAGGCACTTGCAGAAGAAGGTAAAGCCAGATATGAAAAGGCCAACTTTAAAGTGGTTGATTTGGTAGGTTTTCATTTCTATCTTTTCTTTAGATTGCCTATTCCGCTAGTATAGAATGTCATATGGATGTTTTTGACTGGGATAGGATGATTATGCTGCCGATGATGAAGAGTATGAGGAAAAGTTGAAGAAGGAGACTTTGGCATTTTTCTTCCTTGCTACGTAGGTTCCTCAAGTTCTTTTGCTTATACTTTTTGTCTATGTGACTAGTCATGTAATTCCGATCTAATTTGGCGCTTGCATGTGCCAACTCAGATAACAAAGAATGTTTAAGTGCGTGTGGTTTATTATGTTGGGTGATGGTTGGTTGGATACAGATACGGTGATGGTGAGCCTACAGATAATGCTGCAAGATTCTATAAATGGTTTACAGAGGTAAGATACAGTGATCAGATGGAAAATTCTTGGGTTTTTTAACATTGTAAAAATTGGGGTAATTTTCTGATTATGTGTGGTTCAGGGAAAAGAGAGAGAGGATTGGCTCAAGAATCTCCAGTATGGTGTATTTGGTCTTGGGAACAGGCAATATGAGCATTTCAACAAGGTCCAATATTTATCTAACTTATGCTTTTGTTTGCTTGATCTGCTATGACTGTTCACTAAAATGGTGTCTTGTTTGCTTGAATGGAGAGCAGATTGCCAAAGTTGTAGATGAGGTGATTGCTGAGCAAGGTAGGCGTTTGTTGAGATATTCTTTTAAGTTAATATTTGGTGCCAGCCCCATTTTATCAATTATGTTTAAAGATAACTTTTGGTAGCTGTGATAGGAATGGTTTATTCCGTATGAGTGTTTGCTAGTATAATGGCAAACTATCTTAGACTAATTTTTTCGGCATTGGATAAAAATACAGTTTCCTATGTTAAAGTTCCTTCTTTCATGCGTTCCATGATCAGTTCTTACCTGATCTTGCTGCCTGTTTCGCTCAGCTTCTTACCTTCTCCTTGTTCAATTCCAGGTGGGAAGCAGCTTGTCCCCGTGGGTCTTGGAGATGATGATCAATGCATTGAGGATGACTTTTCTGCATGGTACAAGGATCTTGAATAGTTGATAATAATCAGATGCCCTTGTCTTAGAAGTTAAAAGGCATAGGTGACAGATTAAATGATTAACATTTTTCTTGGTGATATAGGCGAGAGTTAGTGTGGCCTGAATTGGATCAGTTGCTTCGAGATGAGGATGATGCCGCTGTTGCTACTCCATACACTGCTGCTGTATTGGAATACCGTGTTGTGTTCCATGACAAACCAGTAGAGAACGGTGCAGTTCTTGCCAATGGCCATGCCATTATTGATGCTCAACATCCCTGCAGGTAAGAAATGAGTTTCTGATTTTATTTTCTTATTCTCTTTGGACCATTGTTCTCTGTTGATTCTAGCCCATAACTTCATCTCTGAAGTCCTGCTTTTACCTGACATTTAATATGCTTTTCACTTGAAGAGCTAATGTGGCTGTGAAGAGGGAACTTCACACTCCTGCATCTGATCGTTCTTGCACACATTTGGAATTTGATATTTCTGGCACGGGACTTTCGTGAGTTCTGTTCGACATTCATCTAGCATATGTTAATTTACTTATCTACCAGTGACAGTCACATTATCATTTTATCATCTACTCAATCTTACTCGCTTAATTTTCTTCTGCTGCTCAGGTATGAGACCGGAGACCATGTCGGTGTGTACTGTGACAATTTGATTGAAGTTGTGGAGGAGGCTGAAAGGTTACTGAATATTGCTCCAGATACTTACTTCTCCATTCACACTGATAAAGAGGATGGCACACCAATCAGTGGAAGCTCCTTGCCACCTCCATTCCCTCCATGCACTTTACGAACAGCACTCACTCATTATGCTGATCTTTTGAGTTCTCCAAAGAAGGTAATTTTTTCTAGATAACAATCTTCATTTTTGCTTCCATGTGACTAATGAAGTATTAAAATTCCATTATACCTTTTTTCCAGTCTGCTTTAATTGCATTAGCGACTTATGCTTCTGATCCAAGTGAAGCTGATCGGCTAAGACACCTTGCATCCCCTGCCGGAAAGGTTTGGAAATGTTTAATCCTCTTTCTGATGTTTAATTTGACCTAAGTCATTATTTTGATTAAATTATTATATTGCCCGTTTCTTCAGGATGAGTATGCACAGTGGCTGGTTGCAAATCAGAGAAGTCTTCTTGAGGTCATGGCAGAATTCCCATCAGCCAAGAGATCGGAAGAGCGTCTCCACTAGGTGTCTTCTTTGCAGCAGTTGCTCCCCGACTGCAACCCAGATTTTATTCCATCTCCTCCTCTCCAAAGTGAGTTGTTATCATGCATTGCATTTCGTGTGGCGTTCTGTATATTTTATTTAACTGCTCCTTTGGTTGGAGAAAATGTTCTTTCTTGTTTCCTTCTTTCATTATATGCTATGTTCTGAAAATTTTGTTGCATTAGCATACTAATTTAGTTATTTATTATTTTTTCTTTTTTGGCTCCCCTTTGGCAGGATTGCACCATCTAGAATCCATGTAACTTGTGCATTGGTCTATGAAAAAACACCCACCGGAAGAGTCCACAAGGGTGTATGCTCAACATGGATGAAGGTAATGATTTGATCTCAGATTGAATTTTAAGAGAAGAAAGGGGGGTGTGGGGATTTCTTTTTTTTTGGGGCTTGCTTCATGCACACATTATTTTCCACCTGTTGAAGTTGCCTCGAAAAGTTTACAAGCTACATTCTTCTTCTAAGTCCAATAGTACATGCATCAAGACTCACTTTTGATCTCTTTCTCCAGAATGCCGTGTCATTGGAGGAAAGTCCTGACTGCAGTTGGGCACCAATTTTTGTTAGGAACTCTAACTTCAAACTTCCTGCTGATCCTAAATTACCGATAATAATGATTGGCCCTGGTACTGGCTTAGCTCCATTCAGGGGTTTCCTTCAGGTTTGTACAATTCACATTAAATTATATCTAGTACTTCTTTCCTTGTTTTTAGTATGTTCAAGCTGACAGGTGACGTATATTGTTAATTTCACAGGAAAGATTAGCTCTGAAGGAATCAGGAGCAGAACTTGGTCCTGCCATATTGTTTTTTGGATGCAGGAATAGTAAAATGGTTTGTGGTCGATATCATCCATAAAATTGCTTGTCATTGTTAGATATTTAAATATTGTTGGATATTTTTCTATGCATGTCATCTGAGGTTCTAAAATTGTTGGCTGCATTTTGCAGGACTATATATATGAAGATGAATTACGAAACTTCGTCCAAGACGACATAATTTCCGAGCTGGTAGTTGCTTTCTCACGTCAAGGACCCACAAAAGAATACGTGCAACACAAGATGACAGAGAGGGTATAAATGCACCTATTTCTACCATTTACTTGCTTTGTAAAAAGGGGTTCAAATAATGTATTCTGACTACAAATCCCACGTGCAATTATATTCAGTAACATGTTTTGGTGCATTACAGGCTTCTGATATCTGGAGCATGCTTTCTGAGGGAGGTTACATATATGTTTGTGGTGATGCCAAAGGCATGGCTCGGGATGTCCACCGAACTCTCCACACAATTGTACAAGAGCAGGTAACTTCCTCGTCAGAGTGCATGGCTGTCTTTTGTTGGTACATTAACTTCCTTTCTGACGTGTGGTTTCCTGGTCCCTGTCATCAAGCCACCACTTGTATTGTATGTCCTTTTATACTCGGAAAAATATAGAGGGGACTGGGGCTTTGGAAATCCCTACCACTTGGCTTGTCCCATCAAAGACCACTGCTTTTTTGTTTGGTTATAGACAGCGAAGTCGACAAATTACCAATTTACTTTGGGTGGGCTAGTTTTTCTTGAGACTAGACGGTATATGTACATGTCAATTTTCTTCAGCCGAGCCTGTCCTCACCACCACACAAAGAGGCGCGTAAAGAACATTTAGAACCAAGCAAATGTTACTGAGTAAATTTATCAGTCATCTGCCCATAACATTTCTCAACAATTTCTTTGGTTTTTTGCTTGATCTACACGGGAAGTGAAATGAAATCCTGGAAGACGACCCTTTTTTGAAAAAAAGAAAAAATGTTGCCTTCAAATACGGTCTGAGGCTTGGGGTGATGTCTGTCCAGACTAACGAATTGTGGTCTCTGTTGCAGGGATCTCTGGACAGCTCGAAAGCTGAAAGCATGGTGAAGAATCTGCAAATGACAGGAAGGTACCTGCGTGATGTGTGGTGATCATTCCTCAACTCGATCCCTCTTAAAAGTGGGGGGTTGAGGGAAAAACATTAATCGCCTGTATGATACTCGTTAACGCCAAGTCATTGAAAATTAAAGAACATTGAAGCTGGAAACGAACAAAAAACTGCCAAGCCTGAAAGAGGACGTGTGAATGCTATAATAGTAGCCGGGTTCTTTTTGTTATTCATTGAACTAGTAGGTTAAAAAGGATATTTTTTGGTTCATGTAATTTATACATACAATATATTTTATGATATGGAGAAAGATATTGTGATAATCGTGCTAATGGCGTCGAGGAGACACTTATGTATAATGATAAAAGAACTTATGTACAACCCCATTAGTAATATTTTTCCTTTCAATTTCTTTGGCCCATTTGTCAACTTATAAACTCGACTCTTGACATGCTAACTACGACGAAAATTGAACTCAAGAACTCGACTTGAGCCATTGAAATGTTACGTGGCTCTAATTTTGGAAGTTTTCATATGTATCTATTTTATTGGAGAAAATTATTTGTGAAAGACCATTAATGGGGTTGGTGAGCACAAAGTAATTGGCGTAGGCCCCTGGAAAAAGAGCATGACAGAAAATGCTTTGAAGTAGGTGAGCGATGGGAGTTGGAGCTTCCTGATTTCAACTTTATGAAAATGCGACTTTGTGCCTAATAATAATTTATTATTCTGGAAAGTGAAAAAGTCACAGTGCAATTTGGAAAGCCAAGTTGAAGATCCGACATCGGGTGTAGGACGCTATATTTTCATTGCTGGAAACGGTTTGAAAATTAAAGGAGTATAAATTTTTTATTAATTACTAGTAATATTTATTTATTTTTATATTATAAGGAGATTATAAGAGTGAAGAATTGAACCATCTAACTTCTTTTTCTTTTTGTTTTTTTTTTCACCCGAGCAGTGAGCTCGCTTGTTAAAATGAATATTCCTTAACATGGGATGGCCTCCATACAGTAAACACTTTATAGTCAGTTTTGATAATAATGACCACATGATTATGAATCTTTTCCCGGTGATTTATCACCCCCATTTCAGGTGCTCCGGTGAAAATTTCTGATTATGAATCATTGATAATGATATGCCGTCAGATGGAATAAGTTTTGACAATTAATATTTATTATTATTATTATTATTACTACATTTAAAGTTGGAAAAAGAGAAAATAATTTGGTCAACTGTTGCTAGCTATATAAAATATTATGGGGGTCAATTTCTTGATTGTTGGTCATATATGAGAGATGTGTATAACAAAAAAATTTAATTAGTATATTAAATTTGTTGTCAATATCAAATCTATATATTAATAAAATGAGAGGTGTTGTGGTACAGTTTGACCGTAAGTTTCCCACCCAAAATGCTTCAAGTGGGGGCTTTTTGGTCATTTTGATTGGTTTGTGGTAACCAATGCGGTAACTTTGATGTTTATCTCTTCTACTTTTTGATTTTTAATTTTTGAATTATCTCATCTTCATAATTCTATCTTATCTTTATAATTCTATGTTTAAGTTATCTTATCTTTATATTTTTAAATCTTCCTTTCATTTCAATGTGAAAACAACAATCAATAGCAGATTTATTCAAAGGTTTGAGAATTGACTATGATATCATCATATCACATGGGTCTTGACGCACACAAATAAAGTTAATATAATTGATATTTTTTATGAATTGAATACTTATATCATACAACAAAAATTAAAATAAAATATAACTATACTTGAAAAAAATAACTATTAATAATTAAGAATTTAAAAAAATAAAATTAAAAAGAAAATAACTACTCCT
>CAVNYN010242497.1:0-40063 GCA_963692815.1 Nyctanthes arbor-tristis | reverse complement strand
GTCGGTTTCTCTTGCGGTATTGGGTTAGCTGAAATTGAGAAACCGACTCAACCCAAGTTGACCCGGATTGAGTCGGGTTTCAGAACTGAGTTGGATTGACTCTGCTCTAAAATCTGAAACCTGACCAATTGTCGGGTCGGGTTCGGGTCGGGGGCCCCCCGACTCGATACCCATCCCTAGCGGCAGGTACATAATACAGAGTTTGTTATATAAATAAATAAAGCAAAAAAAAAAAGTTAAAAAAAAAATAAATAGAAAGCAAGTATTTTTGTAATTTTAAAAGTATGCATAAGTTTAGAATTAATGTTTGGTTTAAAGTGTTTGGTGTAATTTCCCTATTGAAATTTATCCCATTAATCATCATTTCAATAATTTAACCCATTTATCTGAAAAACTTTCAAGCACTTATGATATTGACTCATTTCATATGAGTGCATGTATGCATGTCACATATATTTACAAATTCACTTGATCCATATCAAAGCACTTACACTACATAGGATGGGAGGTATTAATGGCACCTCTTAGAAGTGCCTTAACCACATTACCCATATTTCACCTTTCATAAAAAATTATTAATCTAAACAATTGAGAAAGACTCAATGAAATATATATCCACAAATATGTTTTGGATGCAATTGAAATCATAAAACTGAAGTTTCTTGTATACGTTGTCCATTAATATGAGAAAAGGTGTGAATTGAACTCTTTTCGCCTTAACTGAGGTCTTTTTCCATTAAGATTTCTTATCAAATTAAAATTTTTAACCAGACAACTTTAATAGTGTATCCAAAAATAATGTTCTCTTTTTTCCTTTATTTAGTATTTTTCCCACACGATTGTTTTTCTCTAATAAAGTTTTTATGAAGTATATTCTTTGTCTATGGCATATAAGACATGAATTTAAGACTCTCGAAAAGATGATATAGTATGCAGCCAAGTATATCCAAACTTCGAAGACATTGGCAAAATTTGTGATGAGGTTTTATTGATGTAGCATGAAGATCGGATTATATTTGGTCGAAATTAATTAGGTTTTAATTATAGTAGTCTCCTCATTTTTGCAGACTTTTTTGGCGCGCTAGTAACGTAAGTGTGCAGATCGCTCAAATGACATAATAGTGAGTAGAATATCATCCCACAAGAACTTTTTTAGCCTGAATCTTATTGTCCCAACCTTAGCCGAAACAAGATGAAGTTTTAAACATCGATTTTAAATTAAAAATAAACTAAATGCAAGAATGTAATTGAAATGTGCTCTTCCGATCTCTAAATCAAGATGGGATTTTTGTCGTTATGGAAAATTCAATAAACAAGACACACGAGGAACCCAAATCTGCAAGTATCACTTCACCTTAGTCTCAAATTGTGAATTTTGAAAACATGCCTTCATTATGAAAAATCAATGCTCCTAATATGTTCAATAGTCTCTCTCAAGTAAAATCAAAGCTATCTCTATGCATCACCCGACTATATCTCTTTGTCAAATACGGACACACAAAGATGCATTAATCACAATGAGCACTTAGAGATTACACAAGCATAGTGGTACGTCGCCCTATGGCAATCGATACAATGCCTAACTTATATATCTAATTTCTCAACAAAGCTGGCACTTAACACCAGTTAATTGTACTTGCAAGGCTTCTCATTAAATACTTGTAATCATTACTTACAAAATCATATATACTATAAATAGAGGGAGATCCACAAAAGACATTAATTGCCCTTCACTTGCAACATACCTTTGTTTCCTACGCATTTATTTCTCTAATTACTCTCTTCATAAATTCATCGAATTCACCCAAGCTTTTGCATTTATTGTTCATATTAATTCAAGTACAAGTTTCTCGTGTAAACAAATTCATTTGTTTGGTCAAGCTAACATTTGACATCAACAAATTGGTGCTATTTGTGGGAAGGCTTACAAAAATCCATCTCAAAGGTACTGGCGATCTAAAGGTGATAAAAAAACATACTGAAAGTGAAAGAACGAGAAGTTACAATGTTGAAATTCCTCCCTGATTTAGAATACATAGGAGGACAAAATGAGCAGGACCTTCACGACTTGCTCCTGACTCTAAAACTGAAGCTTTGAGGAGGAAAGTAGAAGCTTTTGATTAGGAAGTTTGGTGAGCGAGTCCTCCAAAAAAACAATTCTTCTTGGCGAGCTGAAAATGTTGAAAGAACACCCCTTTGGGTCAACCCACCAAGGGAATACGTAAAGAAACAACTGCGTTTCACTCCTTCAGCCACATAGGGCTAAGCTTGACCCACTCTCAGTGCTCAAGGATCTCAACCCAACAAACATGGATGAGTACAATGTGTTCAGAAGACTATATCCTCAACCTCAGCAAGGTCCTAGAAGACATCAATTACATGAGCTCCCACTACCAAGGGATATACGACAACAGCGAGAAAGTCCTTCTCTCCCCTTAGAATATAGTTAAGCATCAAGCCATGTTACAGAACTCTACGAGAGCGAATAGCTTGTTCCTAAGTAAAACCATGAGCTCGATGACCTGAGGAAAAGGCTCAATGATCTAGATCAGAGACAAGCCAAAGGGAAAAATGCTGATTGACTTCTAGGGAAGGCCTTTACCTTTGATGCCGTCAATTAGGAAGGTTGTCATGCTAACAAAGATGAAACTCCTCTAGATTGGGACATATAATGGGAAAGTTGATCTAATAGCTCACTTCCACCGCTATGTGTCCTGGATGGAATTGCAAAATGCTATGGGCCCAGTGATATGCAAGGATTTTGCACTTACTCTGGAAGAAAAAGCTTAGAGCTGATATGGGAACCTAGCTCCTGCTCTATACATAGCTGGGAATAGCTGTCATCAGAGTTTGCCACGCAGTTCGTGGGATCAAAAGCTAGGACTATTCCTAAAGAAATGCTGGGTACTGTCAACCAAGGAAAATTTGAAATCTCAAAACCTACCTTGACCTGTTCAATGGATAGGTCATGACGATGGAAAATGTAGTTGATGAATCATTCCTGATCGCCGTCCAATTAGGATTATTCAAGGACAAGCGTTTTTGGTGGCCAGTGTATGAAGACCTACCTAGAACTTACAAAGAGCTCTTGAGGAGAGCTGAGAAGTACATCAGCACTGAAGGAGCTATAGAAGGAGCTCCAAAAGCTAATCCATACTTAAAAGGCAAGAACAAGGACTAGAAAGGCAAAAAAGACCAATGAAGGCAGGAATGGCCCTCATCGTCTTAAAGCTCTTCACTCGGCTCAACACCTCTGTCGAGCAAATTCATAATCTATTAAAAAATAATCTGATACTACTAAAGACTAAGCCCATTAAGAAGCCTTTGAAGAATACAGATCAGACCAAGAATTGTAAATATCATAAGGCGCCAGGTCATGAGACATATGAGTGCGCCAGATCAGACAACTTAGGTAGGAAATCGAAAGGCTAATTGAAAGGGGTTAACTCGGTGAATCCCTAGCTAATCGTCAAAGGGCAGGACAGACCAGTTCATCCCCAAACATAGCTCAATGCTTGAGCTTCTCAGAACCGAGATCTAGCTAAGATCCGCATTATAGTTAGCTGAAATCAGAACACAGAGGGTTTTAAGATGCATGGGCGAGGTCACTGAGAGAAGCCCATAATTGCTACAAACTATTTACCGCTCGGACTCCCGCGACTCAAGTGGGCTCTTTCACATTTTGTGATGAAGACGCAAACATTACCTTGTACCCTACAGTGATGCTTTTGTTATTACCATGCCGATTTTCGGAATCAAAGTCTACAAGACTTTAGTGGACAATGGCAGTTCAATCAACATCTTATACTGCAGTTCAATCAACATCTTATACTGCAAAACTTTCAAGCAAATGAACATTTACCCCAAGAATCTGAGGCCATATGGAAACATGCTTCAAGACTTTACCAGAGATTTTGTAGAGCCTAAGGACCAGATCAGTTTACCTGTAGAGTTAAGGGAAAGTTCTGCTCAAAGAAGGATTATGGCCGACATTGTGTTTGACAACGCCACATCTAATCACAATACTATCATGTAGAGACCCATTCTCTATGAGCTTAGGCCTATAACCTCTATACTCCACTACGTCATGAAATTTCCAACTATGTATGGGATAGCGATGGTATGAAGAGATCAAAAAACTGTTCTACAATGCAACCTCGACTAGACAGTTAGGGTCTCACCTTAACAAGAGGTCCTCACTCTAGACTCCAAGTCAGACAAAACCACAACTACCTCGAATCTTAAAAGAGGAACTCCGGATTATTAAAGTTGACGACGCTGGACTTGACATCGAGTTCAAAATTAGAGCGGAGCTTAAGGAACATATGAGCTACCGGTTTTTCAAATAGAACTTGGACATCTTTGCATGGACACATGAAGATATGGAGAGAATCGACCCTAAATATACACGTCATTGGCTCAGCAAAGATCCTAATGCCAAGCCTATCAAGCAGAAAAAGCATCCCTTAAACAACTAGAGGTATGAGGCTCTGGCCCAAGATGTGCATAATCTCTTGGGAAACAAGTTTATTAGAGAAGCTTTTTATATGTAATGAGTGGTCGACTTAGTTCTTATCAAGAAAAGCAATGAAACTTAGCGAATATGCATCGATTTCACTTACTTAAACAAAGCATGGCCAAAGGATAGCTTCCCGCTACCCAAAATTGATCAGATGGTAGATGCGACAGTGGGCCATGAGTTGTTAGACTTCATGGGCGCCTACTCAGGTTGCCATCAAATACCAATACTCCTGAATGATGAGGAGAAAACCTTACTCATAACCAACAACAGCTTATATTATTATAGAATGATGTCATTTGGGCTGAAGAATGCAATTGCTACCTATTAGCGCCTTGTCAACACAATGTTTAAGGATTGTGTTGGGAAAACCATAGACGTTTATGTTGACATCATGCTTGTCAATAGCCTACAAGATCGGAAGACATCTATGACCTCGCCAAAATGTTTCACATTCTGAAAAACTATAAGATGAAGCTCAATCCAAAGAAGTGCTTCTTTGGTATTTCCACTGGAAAATTCATGGGTTTCATGGGGAATCAAAGAGGCATCGTGGTCAATCCAGAGAAGATCAAAGCTATGTTCGATTTGGAGCCTCCCAAATCAGTCAACGAGGTCCAATGTTTTACAATAAGGGTTGCTACACTTAATCACTTCATCTCACAATCAATCGACAGATGTAAGCACTTCTTCGAAGCTATTAAGAAGTCCAAAGAATTTGAGTAGACAAATGGCTACCATGTAGCATTTAAGGAGCCAAAAAAAGGCCTACTAGCTATTCAAGTATTGTCCAAACCAAAGGACAGAGAAACTTTTCCCTTGTACTTAGATGTTTCAGAGTCATCTGTCAGCGCGGCTTTAATTAGATCAGAAGGAACTGTCCAATACGTGATGCAGAACTTAGGTACCCGCCAATAGAAAAGCACATATACGTCCTGGTGATCGCATCTAAAAAACTTTGCCGTTATTTCCTAGCATATACTATTGAAGTCTGGACCAATCCACCTCTGAGGCAGATTTTATAGAAGCTCAACTTGTCTAGACGACTGATCAACTGGTCAGTAGAGCTCAACCAATATGACCTCTACTACAAAAAAGGACATCTATTAAGGGATAAGCTCTGGCCGATTTCATAGCCGAGCTCATTCCATCACTATGATCAGGGGGTAGAAGAGATTCCAGCCTGGAAGCTATTTGTGGATGGGTCCTCAACTGGACAGGCTTCAGTTGTAGGAATTGCCCTTGTAAGCCCATTAGGTCAATATCATTTCCAAACAATCAGGTATGGATTCCCAATAGCTAACATTGAGGTAGAATATGAAGCTCTTTTGGCCGGTATCAGCATGGTGAAATCCATGGGGATAAAAAAGCTGGCTATTAAAAGTGACTCTCAGCTTGTCGTAAACCAGACCAGCGAAGTATATGAGATCAAAAGGAAAAAACTATCCAATATTAGGACAAGCTGGCGGTTGAGCTAAAGGATGTCGAATTGTTTAAAATTTTAAGAATTGAGAACAGCCATGCAGACACATTAGCTAAACTTATTACAAGTAAGAAGCTTAACTTCACAACTTTCCTATCAGTGAGCTCTCGACTTTAGCAATTGACAAAACCAGAACAATTTCCAGGGAAATTGATCAAGCTAGCAACTAGATGGACCCAATCATCCCCTTTTTGAAAGATGGAGTAGCCACCCAGGAGTTGAGGCCAAAATACTCCGACATCAAGCTACAAGGTTCACTTCAATTGATGGAAAATTATATAAAAGGAGCTTTACAGGACCTCTCTTACGGTGTCTTCCCCCAGGCGAACCAAAAATTGTCCTAGAAGAGTTCTAGTATGAGGTTTATGATAATCATTCAGGCGGCTTGTCCATCACTCATAAGGTTATGAGACAGGGGTATTTTTGGCCCAGACTGAAGAAAGATGCTGTCGAATTTGCAAAGGCCTCTGATAAATGCCAAAGATTTGCCCTGTTCATTTGAAGTCCGCCAAAAGAATTAACTTCGGTCATAGAACCTTAGCCATCTGTCAAGTAGAAGATTGACCTTATTTTCCCACTTCTAAAAGGAAAAGGAAGAACTCATTATGCTATAGTGGCTATTGATTACTTTACTAAGTGGGGAGAAGCTGAAGCCCTGGTGACCATAATAGAGTAGAAAACTATGAGCTTTATACGGAAGTAAATTATTAGCAGATTTGGAGTACTATATGTTATAGTCACAGACAATGGCAAACAGTTTGATAACTCCCGGTTCAAGATCCTCTGTGAAGAATTGGGAGTAAAAAAATTTTACTCTACTCATCACTACCCGCAGGAAAACTGCCACATCAAAGCTATGAACAAAATCATCAGGCATTCCCTAAAGACTAGATTGGAAGCTTTGAAAGATACATAGGCAGAGGAGCTTCCTGCTGTCCTCTAGTCGTATCGAACGACCTGCAAGACTGCAACAAGTGAGACTTCCTTCTCCCTCACCTATGAAGCTGGAGCAATGGTCCTTGTGGAGCTCAAGGTCCAAAATCACAGGGCTTTATATTCGATGAGGTAAAAAACAATGAGCTCCTTACCAATGGGCTCAATCTTCTAGAAGAGAAAAGAATTATGGAGAAGATAAAGAACGTGGCTTATAAGAAAAGATGTACAAAGTTCTACAACTCCAAAGTAAAAAATACACAGGTTCGAGGTTGGGGACCTGGTCCTCTGTTAGATCTTTTTATCGTCAAAACAAGCTTCCTATGGAACCATAAGACCTACATGGAAGCACCCTACAAGGTAAGGAGAGTTCTCTCCAATGGAGCTTACAAGCTCGGAAATGTGGAAGGAACTGAGCTCGTGCTCCATGGAACGCTAAGCATCTAAAAAAAATACTATCAATGAAAAATTATCGTCTTTGATTTTTGCTATGTACTACATCGTGAAAAAAGTGAACTGAAAAAGTGAAGCTACGAATCCATGTGACTTCAAGCTTCCAAATCATCACTAAGCAACCTAATAGTTGTGTTAGTAATGAAATTTTATATTCCTCGTGAAACGTATGCAAATTTTTACAACAACATGAGCCCATGGTCTGAGTAAATACCCAACGATCAGAAGCTTGTGTGAGCTCATAGAATCTCTTGAAATAAGCTCAGTTGAAGTCTTTAAGACTACATGAGAGCTAAAATGATTCATAGGAACATCTAAAACTACCACAGTAAAATTTTTGATGAAATTACGGAGGTCACCGAGCTAGGGCCTAAAAATTTCACCTTGTAGTTAAGTCAAAGGTTCTGATTGAGGAATATCAATAAAGTGCATTGTTGAAAAGGTCTTTTAAAGATTTGATAGGTCATCACTTAAAAATGTCTAATTGACAAGCTAACTCAAAAGTTAAAGTGAGCTGATACTTACAAATGAAAAGAGCTAAACAAATTAAGGTCACTATTGGGCAGGCTCTCCCTCCTCTTCTTCCTCTTCATCAGACTCTTCCAGGCAGCTATCCTTTTTGAGTTGGGTGACCTAGTCTTTGAGGAACTAGATATGACAGTCAGGGTGATCCTTCTATAGCGTTCACGTAGAGCTCACTCTGATCACTCTTATACTCGTAAGAGCCTTTGAAGTGGGGCGATGGCTTCATAATACCCTATCAGCTTATTCTTTGGAGGTCTGTTGTCCCGTTCTTGCTCCTATTGGGACTTCTTTAGGGTAAAAGAAGTTTGCAGCTCATTGAGTCTCTTTTTAAGACTCTTTACTTCAGCTCAGAGGCGACGTGCCTTATCTTTTGTTATAGAAAGGTCTTTCTCCTTCAAGGCCAACTCCTTTTCCCTTTCAGATAAGGCCTTCTTAGCTGTCTTTTTAGCTTGGTTGGCCTCACTATTTTCCTCAGATAATATATTATTGCTATCGATCATTTTCTGGACCTTATCAACATCATGGGCTTCAAGCATCATAGACTTGGCCATCATAACTGAACAGGTGTTCAGAGTGTCCATCATGCTAATGGAAGAGGCATATCCTTCCCACCTTTTTGTCCAGCTATGGCGGTTGTTTTGAGCACCTCAATGAACTAAGGTGGAAGCTTTTTGAGATCTCCTTTCACAGGTCTACAGGCTAAGGCATAATTGAACAGAGCCTTTAGCTTCTTGGAAACTGCTTTCTCTAGTTGACCAATGCGGCTAGCATAGAAGGGCAAGTAAAGCTCCTCAGTATGCTTTTGTTAGAGACCTTGCCCGTGTAACTCCATATCATTCTCTCTATTAACGGGCTCTAATGAGGTCGCAGGCTGGGACGTTGGTGCTCAATAGAGAAGATCACTTACTTAGAGAGACACGAGCAATTGGCTATGCCATTGGGACAATTCTCTTGTCGATGGCTTTCTCTGCCTTCAATCTTCTCTTCTCTTCTTCCTCATTTCCTCCTTGACTTGAGCTGGAATTTTCATCTTCTTCTCTGCCTCCCTAATAGCTCTTGTTTAGGCCTTGGAAAGAAGCTTTTTCCCTGAAAAGAGAAGAAACATAAGTATGAGAAAAGAAACTAATGTAGCAGAACTCATGAGCTGCAGCTTCACAGTTATTGGGATTTTTGGAGATGTCCCTTCCTCTAGGAACTGAAAGACCAACCCTTATCAAAGTGTTCTCATCAACGAGCTTGCTGGCGTTCTTATGTTTCATGCTGAGCCCAGTTATTTTAGCAACCTGCTCCTTAAATGGTGAGGTCAACGGAAGGCCGCCCTAAGTTTATGTGAAAATAGAAAAAAGAATAAAAATTAGAATTGTCAGATCTCTAAAGATACAACCTAAAGTGTTGCTTATTGTGGTATCTATATGCAGTCTTGACCATAATCTCAGCCCCGTCAGGAACTCTAGGGTCGCCCACTGGTTGCAAGCCTAGAATCAATGGTCATTCTAGCCCCAGACAAATTCTAGGACTCACTTTATCAGATTGCCCCGAAAACTCACCCTATGAACTTTGCTCCGGACTGTGACTTAATACCGGCCCTTACCTCTGATGCTAGCCTTGAGCTGGTAGTTGGTAGTGAAGTCTCCAGGGCTATCAAAACCTCTCTTTTTCCATAGTGTTAGGGAGCCTATGAGCGTTTTCCATCTATTGGGCTGAATTTGGGAAAGTGTAACAGTCCAAAACTTGCAAAACGCAGCCACGATCGAAGGAAGCAAAATCCTAAACCCTACTTCGAACATCGTGGCATTAGCTACCACGCAGCCATCTAGGAGGCAATAAGCTCGCTCCCCTTCATACGTCACCCACAACTCAACCCTGTCAAGAACCTTGAACTTCTACCTAACCTCATAAAGGTCATTTTGTTTGACATTTGATGATAAGTGCTTTGTACACCAGGGCACATCGGGACCGGTAGCACCTATGGGCCTCCTGTTATGACCAACAGGAGCAGACCTCATATATATATCCCATCTTTACCAAGATGACCATACCAGTTGGTATAGCTTAAAGGGAGACATGACCTGCCAAGCTTGAGGTTGCTCCCTCTTTTTCCTTTAACTAATCAATCTCAGAACCTCTTCCTACGGAAATCGTCTCCTCATTATCAGTCCATTCAACTTGAACATCTATCCTTTCAGAGGATGCCCTATCCTTATCTTACATCCATTCCACGTTGACCTCTACCTCATGCTCTCTGAAATCTTCAACCCTAGGATAATTAGCTCTACCCATTTTAAAGGCACTATAGCCTGGTGATTATCCCCAAAAAATTCACCCAGAAAATTCCCGGGCAAAGAAATTAGCACTCAAATTCACTAACTCTTCAATTCCTCCTCTAAAACCTAAAGTAAATCTACTTCTTTTCAACCAAAAAGAAGGAAATAAGGATTACCTAAAGACAAAACAGAAAAGAAGAAGGAAACTGCAGCTCAAAAGGAATCACTGAAGATAGCAAGGAAATCTTGAAAATTTTTGGAAAGATCAAGTCGTAGGAAAACTACGAAGGCAAACGGTGAAAAAGGGGGAAAAATGAGAGGAGTAGGGATTTATAGGGGATTAGCCTTGGGAAGGAGAGCGTAACATCAATCATTTTGCTAATTGACGTTCCCTCTTCTCGAGAGCAATTGACCAACAGAGAAGGGATGTGTGCCACATGCGTAAAGAAATCAATTTTGAAATTCAAAAATTCTAAATAAACTGGCAGTAGCATGTACAACAAGCTGGCAAGAGAACAGATTTCAAGGGCGCTCCTCTTAGCTCAAAGTAGCACCCTTGACAGGGTATTTGTTGTTACTCAAGTATGAGCTCAAAGTCAATAGCCTCAAACTCAAAGGATTGACCCACTAGGCTACAAGCTGGTGACTCAACAGTGTGGGCCAGTGACCTACCATCCTAGCGACCTCATTAGGTCACTAGGGACAGATCTCTACCCAGAGATATCAACAGTTAGCTCATCATGTTAGCTCCTAAGATGAGCTTGTAATCTACTGGACATTCACAGTGCTCCAAACAGGTCAGCTCATGAGGTTGAAAGTTTGAAGGACCTGGGGTCCAGGCATGCTTCCCCCACACTTGCCAACTGTGAGACCACTTGCAAGTCAACTTGTATACCCTTATCCTTAAAGGAGACGATACAATAACATTAAATGGAAGGATAGTCTTTTATTCTTTGCATGACATCATTTTAGCTAACAAATAGTCAACAAAGTTGGCAGTTAACACCAGCTAATTGTACTTGCAAGGCTATCATCACTTACAAAATCATATACTATAAATAGAGGGAGATCCACAAGAGACATTAATTCCCCTTCACTTGTAGCAAGCCTTTGCTTTCTACACATTTATTTCTCTTATTACTATCTTCATAAATTCATCTAACTCACCCAAGCTTTTGCATTTATTTCTCAAATTAATTCAAATACAAGTTTCCTGCGTAAACAAATTCCTTGTTGGGTCAAAGCGAAAATTTGACATCAACATGCATGATTGTCGATTTTCTTGGTTTCAAATAAACAATCCATACGAACATTAATTTCTTTTCTTCCAAGAAACTAAATTTGCATGCTTGAAATAATATCACACTAACTCAGGTCCTACAAAAACTCGTTACATATTTTTAACACAGATAAAACTGGGAATGCCAATTTACACAAATATTTGTACTAATTACACAAAACTACAAAATATATAGTTAGAATTTAATGTTAACTTTGAGCTCAGCATGTTTCAAATTTATTTAGGTTTATATTATATATTATGATCAAACCATTGAATATATATACTCAAGAAATTTCTAAGTTTCCTCTAATTTACTCCATGGATGATAAATTTTCTTACAAAATGGATGAACCTCATTTACAAAATTCTCTACGAGGATATAACTAAAAAATTAAAAAAAAGAAAAAAAAGATCGGAAGAGCACACGTATAAACTACACCTTGTTGATTTCTCCAGACACCTCTCCAAGTTTACTCTTTCCGACGTTGGTTTTAGTTTTATACTCTCCAAACGTTGTCCAACTTCTGCTTGGATTATGTCCCTTTATTAATTTCGTTTTCACATGTTCTGGTAACCTTAATGTAAACCTATCTTCTTCCTTTTCCTTTTGCGTAACTATTGAATGCCCCGTAGAATGAGATCTACAGAACTTGTCTAACTTATTCAAGGGTGGTGGATCCGCTTCTTGCTGTTTTTGTTGTTGTTCTTCTTGATCAGCACAAGACTCATCCACCCTTTGATGATCATGACCTTTTTCTTCATCAATTTGGATTCGGAAACTACCATCACATTGTTCGTTTTCATTTGGGATTGGATGGTTCAGGTTGGGGATACAGAATGGGGACTTCAATGGAGAATGCAAAGGCGAGTCGAGGTTTCTCCGGCAAACCGGACAGGTCTTGTGTGATTCAAACCAGAGATCAATGCATTCTTGATGGAATACATGGTTACATGATACTATAAGGCGAAGAACGTCGTTCTCTCCAAACTCATCCAAGCAAACGGCACATTCGAGCCCGTATTTCTCCTTCCGACAATCTTTAACCACCGAGTAAACGAAGCTAGGGAAAGATTGGATGATCAGAGGATCGAGGCCACGAACGGCGGATGGCGAGGTGGGCCCACCCTCCGGGCTGCCGTTGGAATTATGCCTCCATGTAAATATCAAACTTTGCATGAAACATCTACAGAAATATAAGGAGAAAAATACAAGAAAGAAAAACACAAGAATGATGATCGTGAGGGTTACTGTGATCGGGGGAGCTGTATATTCTAGAGATCGGAAGAGGTCGTGTAGGGTGGCAACGCGGGTTCAATAGAGCCCGTCGTCATGAATGACCTAAATGATGGCCGGAGATTTAATTATCCGGCATTAGGCGGTGCCATTGGAGATTTGGGAGAAGATGGGAAAGAAAAGAAAGTAGAGGAGAAACATTTTTGTTTGTTAGAAGGAGGGAAGGGCGGAGAAGCATAAATATGGTGTTTTAACTAATAACTCATCATGAGGTCAATTTGATTTCTCATTTCTACGGTCAGTAGAATTCCAAGCCATGGAGGGAGTCCTTAAGAACTTGAGAAAAAGGCTTGGCCCTTCTTGGTGGTGCTATTGTTATTATTATTATGCTATTAAAATGCTCGCATGAACAATGTTTAAGCCGTGCTTATACTCAATGTTTAGACTTTACCTTTTTGTCACATATTGATGCACTTAGGTATGCTTAGACGTAATGGTTGACCTTGATCTTTTTCTCATGTTATGATTTTTAGAATACTGTTTATAGAAAATAAATCGAATTTTCTAAAATATCTTTAGTTAAAACAAGGAAAATCAAGAACTCGCATTTTTGGGTGTGACTCGTTATGCTTCGATGGCGAAAAAAGAATGTAATTATGCTAATTCTAATCTTGTCAATAAGACAAATTAACTCCTAATTTAATTTATCATTGATTCACCCAAATCGATCAACTTATGTGTAAACAGTTGAAATGGATGCACTGCTACAAAAAACCACATTAGGCATCGGTTTTGCCGCACATTACGTGTCGATTCTGGTGGCGACGCTAGCGACAGCGACGCAAATTGTTCGGTTATACGCGTCAGAGATCGGAAGAGCGTCGTGTATCGTAGACAAAAGGCGTCGGTTGTATACCTACAACCGACGCTCATTGTATTTCTTAATAAAAAAATAAAAATAAAGATCTCTATAGGCGTCGGTTCTTATTGAAAAATCGACGCCTATTATTAATTATACGCGTCGGTTGTAAACCAACAACCGACGCGTATAAGATATTTTTTTATTCTTTTAAATATAGTTTAGGCGACGGTTTTTAAGTAACAACTGACGCCTAATGACGTGTATATATATATTTTGAAATTTATTATAGGCGTCGGTTTTTTGTATAACAACCGACACCACTATTTTCCTTTTTTTTTTTCCAGCATGCATTCAAAATTGTAAGAAGCTGTTATAGCCCTACGGAACATGTAAAATAACAAACACAGCACGCAAAACCAAACACAACATCCAAATCCCAATACCACATAACCAACAGATGTAAATAATCTAACTACAAAAAATTAAATCACTTACAACTACATTGCATTGAAATTGAAGAAATTAATTTAGACCACTATAAATCAAATACTCTGAACATTATAATTACTATATTTTCACTCAAATCATCACAATCTAATTAATTTAACTACATTCAACAACAAGGTCAAAGGTAAGTTATAAATTGTACAAAAATATTATGCCGTTAATAAACCGTTAGAATAATGTACACTAGCTAACTCTTGAAATGTTCATGTTTGCATGAAAATATATAATGCATAGGTAATCCATATTTCAAAAGAAATAAGATAAAAGATTATACACAATAGTCGATAAAGTACTTGGCCCACATATTTCAAATCTCGTCTATCTTCACTTGATCATACGATTTAATATTATATGCATACAACAAATAAAAGGTAACATAATTACTGTGTTAATAAAATATATACATGAAACTTTAGAAAATTCTTAGTTTTCGATAAATATTTATACCTTCTCAAGATATTCTGAACTACCAGAACATTGTGTGACTATATCGTACATATTTTTCAGTACACAATAGCCACAGTCGTTGGATCCCGGTTGCTGAGCACACTATAATTTCCAATGAATTGACAATTAACATTAGCAATTAAACCACTAAAATTTGAAACTTCAATATAAAGTTATTATAACATGTAGATAATACTTTTCATACTTTAATTGATTTCCACATGAGATTGGTCTTCCTCATTTTCTCCTGCGCCCACAATGTTCTAGCTACCCTACAATTATAATATATATGTGTGTGTAAAATTTAAATAAAAGAATCTAATTATAAACGATATCAAACGAAACTTTAGTTAGTGATAATTGCTTACATGTTCAAATCTGCCTTTATCTCAAAAGTGCGCCTATTATTCTCAAGAGAATCCAAGTAGTACACTGTATTACGCTGAAAGCATAGCACAAGCAGTAGCCAGCGGTTTCTATAATATTTTATAATAATGTAAGTTTGCATATGTTAAGCACAAATATTTCAAATTAAGTGAAATCATGTTTAAAAAAAAATCAATTAATATTTGTAATAGTTTTTACCCGTAATGATATGGTATTAGAATGTACTTCTTGTCCATCAATTTTCCAAGTGCACTGAGCATGTAATTGAAACCCGGCCCCTCCAAAACTTGAAAGTTAACAGCCGCAGTCTTCGATGGGCAAAGAAACCCGATATTTGTAATCTCGAATTCGTTACATAACTGATGTAAGATCGGAAATATATTACATCAGTGGTGAAACGTCAAATAAAAAATTATATAATGTAACTAAATATGAATGAAGAAGTCTTACATTTCCCAAATTTGAAAAATAGATACGTTCAACCATCCCATTCTGAGCAGATCGGCGATATCGGCGACCGAAACATGAATTGTATTGACCTTATCAACGGGGTGGTGAAACACATTCACATCCATCGGCACGTCAATGAAATCCATAGAAGAGGGCAACCTGACAGTCACGGTGTGCAACTTTTTAAGAATGGGACTCAAGGATGCCAATGTTGCAGCGTCAACAAGAGTAGGCCGTGCCGAAGAGACTTCGACACTCGTGGGAAGCTCAACACTCGTGGGCTTCTTGCCTTTTTTCTTGAATGCCGATTGCTCCACTATCTCTAGCTGTGGCTACAATTTAATTGCCATCATAACATGGGTAACACGATAGGCAATGAGGATCGGAGTTCTAATGTAAGTTCAATTCATTACCTATGGTGGCAACACTAAATGTGAAGGCCACTGAGTGAAACCACCTTCAGCTACATCAACTAACTGCTGTTGAAATGAATTTGACACTGGAATGCTTCAGGATATATAGAGTCAACTGACACTTTGCAATAATCGGGTAGTAGCTCTTGACCGTGCACCACCATACCAACCTCAGATGGGTAAACCATTCCAACTCCTACAATTGTAGTCTCACCGTCACACACAAGGGCGAGACGACATTACGGCATCCCCCAACCTTGCATCAGTTGTACTAGAATATGCAGATGACAGTGCTACCAACGTCACTCCACTATTCTGCATTGTACTCTTATCATCTTGACGTTTTGTGTAAAATGTGTACCCATTAATGTCATATCCTTGATAAGAAGAAACATCCATCCCGGGCCGTACGCCAACCATTTTATTGTTTCTGAAATGGTGTTTTTCGTGTGCGACAACTGCTGGATAACTCTATCTTTGAACCATGGTATAAATGAACGATTATGTTCTTTGTTCAACCACAAATCACCTCTTAAAGGATTCTATTGCCTTAACAATAACAGGTGCTCCTCCAAATATGGGTGAACTATAGTAAGATGCTGTAAGACAAGGAGGTGTGCTTTATCTCGCATTTTGGCCATGGGCACAAATGATTTGAATACAACCGTACTTTTACCTTCTAGTCGACCCTCGTGCCACGATTTAGGAATACCAACGGCTTCCACCCTAGCTAGGTAATCAGTAAAAAATTCAATTGCCTCCTCAACGGCATAACCTTCAATGATACTACCTTCGGGTTGAGATCGACTTCTGACGTATCCTTTCAGAATACCCGTGTATCTCTCCAACTGGTACATGTACCTCAAGATCTTCCGAGACCACAAATCTTAATTTCTCTCACCAAATGCACAATTAAATACACCGTAATGTCAAAAAATAATGGCGAAAAATACATTTCCATCTGGCGTAAAGTCATCACAACATCAGTCTGCAAAGCATCTAACGTCTCTGGATCAATTACCTTGCCACAAATCTTGTTGAAGAAAAAGCAGAGCTTAGTTATGACATGTCTAACATGTTTTGGCAATATAGCCCGTATTGCAACTGATAAAAAATATTGCATTAAAACATGACAATCGTGAGACTTTATACCAACCAATTTCAAGTCATTTATTGAGACAAGTCTCTTGATGTTTGATGAATAACTAGAAAGAACCTTAACAGCATTCAGGCACTCACAAAAACTTGTTTTCTCTTGTTTAGACAAGGTATAGCATGCAGGAAACAAATATGTACGCTTTCCTGACTCCTGCGGTGTCAACTAGTCTCGAATGCCTATTTCAACCATGTCTTTTCTAACTTTGATACCATCTTTTGTCTTTTCCGGGATATTCAATAATGTTCCGATCAGACTATTGTAGACATTCTTCTCTACACGCATTACATCGAGACAATGTCTAACTTGAGATCGGAAGAGCGGCCAGTATGGTAGATCCTAAAATATCGATTTCTTCTTCCATAGACCTTTTTGAGGAGGCTTGGAGGTTTTACCAAACACAACCTTTACATCTTGGACTCTTTCATAAATCTGTCTTCCTGTTAACGGCAAGCGGACAACTGGAGTCTAGGTTTTCCCATCGAAAACCTTTTTCTTCTTTCAATATGGGTGGTCATGAAGGAGAAATGCACGATGACCCATGAAGACATTTTTCTTACAACTATTCAACCAAAGATCGATTGTCTCATCTTCACAAATGGGGCAAGCTTTGGCTCCCTTAATAATATAACCTGACAGGTTACCATATGTTGGAAAGTCATTTATGGTGCAAAAAATCATGGCTCGCAATATGAAATGCTTCTGCTCATATACATCAAACACTGAGATGCCTTCATTGCACAACAACCTCAAATCGTCGATGAGTGGTGCGAGATACACATCTATATCGTTACCTGGTTGTTTAGGCCCCGAAATCAACAATGACAACATGATATACTTCCTCTTCATAAACAACCAAGGAGGGAGATTGTAAAATACCAAAAGAACTGGCCAGGTACTATGTCGACTGCTCATATTACCATGCGGATTCATTCCATCTGTACATAGACCATGCCTAAGATTCCTATCTTCTCCACTGAATTCAGGAAATATCCTGTTAATGTTCCTCCGATGAGGAGAATCCGCCGGATATCTAAGTTTTCCGTCTTCTTTCCTTTCATCGACATGTCATCGCATTTTCTTCTCATCCTTTACATTCGCAAATAGGCGCTTGAATCTAAGTATTATAGGCAGATACCATAACAGCTTTGCCGGAGGGCCTTTCCTTTCACTTTTATCATTGTTGTCCTTTCTTTTATACCTCAAAACTCCATACTTTGGACACACATGCAAGTCCTTGTACTCTTGTCGGTACAAGACACAATCATTTGGACATGCATGAATCCTCTCAATTTCCATACCCAATGGACATAACAATTTTTTTGCCTCGTAGGTCAAGTTAAGAAGCTCGTTATCTTCGAGAGGCATGTCTCTTAGAAGTTCCAGTAACCCCGTAAAACTCTTGTCACTCCACCCATTTTTCGCTTTTAAATTATACAATTTGAAAATGGCAGATAACTTTGTAAACTTACTACATCTAGGAAATAAAGACTTTAACGCATCGATAAACATGCCGTCGAAAATGTGAGGAGTCTCTATGAAATCATCTTGTATATCACGCATCATTTCTTCTATCCGATCATTCTGGATAAAGTCATCTTTTCTATCCACATTAATCTCATAACTCTTGTTTACAGTTTTCTCCTCCTCAGCACTCCCGTTGTCACCAGTGCTCGTCCTATGAACCAAACTCTCACCATGCCAAAACCACCGCGTATAACCTTCTTTAAAACCATGCCTAATCAGATGATTCTTCACTTCCATATAACTAGGATATTTTTTCAGATTCTTATAATCGCGGCATGGACAAACCATCAATACTTCCCGTTTCCTTTTTCTATTATCCTCGGCAAACTTTACAAACTCTTCAACCCCATTCAAATATTCTAATGAAGTACGACTCCCATACATTCAACTACGATCCATATATATCTCACGACCTATTGAGATGATCAATAGAAGAATTATTTATTTTCAACATTTATTTGTACATCAATATTATTTATTTTTTACTTATTCATTTGCATCACAAAATTAATTAAGAAATTTTTCACAATTTTATTTTCTTAAATTATATATTTATCATGTTACTTACATATTTAGTTCTACCATATTGCATATTTATTTGATTTTTTAAAGTAACTCATCATTCTTAATTACGTGTTATTTACATAATAAAGAAAATCAAAACATTTTTATATTATGTAATTTTCTTAATATATTTATCTATATTTACATTATCTAATTACATGTTATATCATGTAAATATATAACATGTTATCTACATTATATAATTTATTTACATATAATTTACATTATGTAATTAATACATATTATCTACATTATGTAATTTATTAATATTATTTACATTATGTAACTTTGCAATAATAATACTTAATTAATGCTAACATTTACAAGTTTATATCTATTAGGCATTTTATCAAACACATTGTGTGCAATAATTTCCACCTTTATAAAAACCCCAAAAATTCATACAATCTAACTGATCATGTGAACCCACAACAATGTCAACACATATTCAACAAATAATGTCCTATAGGCCTTCAAAAAATCCACAAAAATCCACAAATCTCTATTTACCAAACATATACAAACTAAAAAAATTTATTCCTCAAATTATAAACAAATACCCACAACATTGCAAATTAAATTACAAGAAGAGAATATTTTCCTTCAAAATGCTACGAAAAACGGAAGATAAACCACCAAAATTGGAGAGAAGTTCGAATGGCGAAAATACAACACCACCTCACAGCGACCACACCGCCTCCCGCTGCTGTCTTGACCGCTGGCTGCCGAGTCTCAACAAGGTGACGCCTTTGGATGGAAGTGACTGGACGGAGATTAATGGGATTTGGAACCAAGGAGCCTTCGGCGGAAGAAAGAATCGGTAAATGGGAAAAAAGTTTCGAACGACAATGTACGAAAAATGAAAGAGAGGGAATTAAAATCTTAAGGTCATAGACATCGGTTTCTACGAGAAACCGACACCTATAGCACATTGGCGTCGGTTCCTTAAAGGAATAAGGAACCGACGCCTTTTATTCATTATAGGCGTCGGTTCTAACTTTACAACCGATGCCTACAATTTAGGCGGACAATATACGTCGGTTCTTAAGAGGAACCGATGTGTATTCATTGAAGTTTTATTTCAAAATTGCCACCGCGTCTTGTATAGGCAGCGTTTATTACAAGAACCGACGTGTAATGTGGATTTTTATTTCAAATTCTGTAGTAGTGGTGTCTGGCCAGGCGGCAATGTGTCAAGACAATTGACATGATCGATGAGAAAGTCATATGGTATGACAAAGTGACTAGAAATGAAATGCTTTTTATACAAAAGCCTTTTTTTTAAGACTCATTTTTCATATAATAGATACCCCTTCAGTTATTGTTTTCCATCGAATTTCCTTTTCCATAATTTTGTATCAAATATTTTGATATAAAGTTTTGATTATTCGGGCAAGAGTAATAGTGCTTGCAGTGTCAATTGGCTTTCCTGTCTATCCACCGAAGGGGACCTCAAATTGTTTAGAAAATGAACCATGCTATTTGGACAAATATATAAAAAGGGTTTAAAGTTATGTTATTACCTCTACACATTATTTCACCAACACGTGTAAGAAAAAATACATATCAGTAGAGATAACGTGACAAATTTATGTCTTTTGGGTAAATAGATTAATTTTTGAAGAATTTTCTAGAAGCGATGTAACCCAAAGTCCTAGTGGAAATTATCTCATTATTATGATCAATGGTATAAGTTTGATAAAGATAATGAAAATAATTTGACTTTTTGACCAACTAAAAAAGAGTCAAGAAGATAGAGATTGAAGTAATTAACATCATCAATTTCAGAGATTAGAGAAAGATGTTAAGTAAAATGCTTCACGGGGATGTCAACATGCCTACTAGTGACTCTAAAGCAAGCTTCAATCGCATTATAGTTTTTCAATCATATTAGATTCATCAAGTTGTAGTCGAGAAAAAAGAATTTCCCTAGTACATGACTTTATTTATTTATATACTATTTACTAGAACGTGCGTCGCACGTTGTATGTTACAATGAATATATTTGAGATATGTAATTTTCATTAAAATATTTTATTACAAAGCACTTCTCTATACATAATTATTTTTGTTAACATTACACCTTTTTTGGCTTTTGTCATATCATTTGACCAATACTTTTGTTTGCATTGAAACTCCGCATGAAAGTGCAACATATAGTTGTCCATGTAAGAAAACATACTTTGGAAGATATATTCCAACATGAGGTACAATTTGTCCGTGTGCCTTGTTGGCAGTTGTATCTCAGTAATAAATATAGATTGTAGGGAACCACCCATTGATTATCAAAAGCAAAATTTCTAGCATGTATGTGTAATTTTTGAATTTGGACATCAAAAATATATTATCATACCAATAATTTCCCAAATTGATGAAACTTATATTGTATTGATTTTATCTTTATCGCCACCACTACTTCGCTTATATAAGGTATAAGCATCTTTTCTTTGGACAGTTTTTGAGCTTTCGGTCTTGAATAAAAAAACCAGCACGTACCATTTACCATGCAAGGGCTCTTGCTATGTGTACATTTTGAAAGTTTGGATTTATTTGTCTAATGTTTCCATTTTGAATTTTGTACGTGTTTCCTTTCTGAATTGTATTGTATCATAAAATATTTGGATTGTGTCACAAAATAATCTGGCTTGGATTTTGTTAGCCTACAGAGACATAAAAAGAAATGAGTTAGTATAAAAACGAATTGCTAAGATAATAATATAGTGATCTAAAATATATTGATATTATGTCTTCATCCACTAAAATCAATTTTTGAACTTGAATGGGACCTTTTGTATTCGCGTATTTTTCAATGGAACTTTTACGAAGGAAGGAAAGTTAATTTAATGCTCCATTCTTGATTAAATGCACTCAGTTCCTTTATTAAGATCAATCTTTTATCAATCTCAAGTCGAAAAGGCATACTCACATAATATAGGTGGAATATGAAATTAAAGAAGGAAAATGGATACAATATGCATTAACTAAAAAGTTACACGATTATTAACATCAAATTCTTATTTAATTTTCATGTGGATATCAACGTCAAGGTCTTATTTTGCACATTTTGGATTGGTCAAGACAAAAGTTAGATATTATCATCTCTAAATAAAGTAAATCTCGTGCTCAAGAATTTTGTGCATGGAGATTCTAGCACATTCGTTATGTGAGTATTAACGTCAAGATCTTATTCTAAACATTTTTTATTAGTCGATACAAAAGTTAACATATCACCTCTAAATAAAGCAAATCTCATGCTCAAGAATTTTGCACACAGAGATTCCTGCACATCTTTATTTGTTATGGATTGAAAAAAAATTATTATATGCTTGAAGAAAAGATCACCATTGAATTTTTTTTTTCCACTTGGAATTTTGAAATAATGTGCCAGATGAAGTGTAATAACTCTGAATTTTATCTACTTGGAATTTTGAAATAACTCTATAGTTCAATTCTCTCAGCATCGGGTTTATGTGATATAGTTTGATTGGATTGGATGACTTTAGTGATGCTAAATTAAAATGTATGATAAATATTAGGGATAAAATAGAATAAATTATTGAAATGTAATAATATAGTGAATAAATGGAGTGAAATGAAGGCAATAGACAATACAAGAATTAAAGACAAAAAATGGGTTAAAGGTGGAATCCAAATATTTTACATGGATTTCAACTTTTATATAATAGTGATAAAAGAACCATATAAGGGAGGTGAGCAAAATTAAAGAATGAATGAGTGTGATTCGAACTCGAAACTTTTCCCTTAAAATTTCAAACTCCAATTACTGTAAACACTTGTATTGGATGATAAAAAAAGTAGCTATGTAATTATCACCCAATGAATGTGTGCCACATGAGAATGTCACCAAATAATATCTCATTTTCATGTCCCCCAAGAATTGGTCTAGATCGTTGAATTCTTGGAGAATTGTACAAATTAAGTTTTGTGAAATTCATCAATGTAAGTTTCGGACAAACTTCTATGCCAACATAAGTAATCAGTAGCTCTAGGAAATCACACCCTTAAAGTCACAAAGTGTCATAGTCCGGCCGAAAATGAAAATTAGAGTTTTTTTTTTCTTTTAATTTTATTTTATTTTCTTTTTTTTGTGATTCCGAGTTAGGGTGAGAATTCTGTGACCAGCGATTGTAATTTGTCAAAGTCTCACCAGTGTGACTGTGGTGGTGGTGGTAGTTATGGCGGAGTGTGATGGTGGTGTGATTGCCGAGTTGAGAATTTTGAATCGCCAGACACGAATTGCGACTCTTGGGTTTGTGACTGTGATTGTGAGTTGCGACTTATCAGAGATGTGACTGTGATTCATTGGGGCGTGATTGTAACTCATCAGAGTTGAATTGTGACTCGCCGGAGTGTGACTATGACTCACTGGCATTGAGTTGTGATTGGTTGGTGACTAGTGGTGCGGTGGTGGTGTGACAGCGATACGATCGGTGATTCTATTACCAACAGTTTTTTTTTAAACGCTGTTACCAACAGTTAAAGTCACAGAAAAAGGTTAATTCACCTTAATTTTAAAAATGATTAAAAAAAATATCGGTGTTTGCAAAGAAAACCCATAAATATATAGTAAAATGGACCGACATTAAATAAATGAGCTAAAATCAGGGCGGAGCTAGACATAAAACTCGGGTGCGGATTTTAAAACCAATAATTTAGAGAACGACCCACAAAACGAATAATTCAGTTGCTCCATTGATGTCATAAAATTTATCAACAATAGTCTTGAAAAATAACTTCCAATGGTCACAATTTACAAACCATATGCATGCTTCAAAAGCAATGCTAATGAATTTACTGCTTTTGATAGCAAAATGATAGTCATTACGTTGCACCAAGGGCTTTTTTCATTTTCATTTCTCCTTGTTTCTGTTCCCTTGTACATGATAATAATGACATAGGTCAAAAAATTAAGCTGGTGTAAAATCAACCAAAATAAAATCAAACTTAAGAGCCTGTTTTTAAAACCTCCCAGAGATTTCGTAAAAAAAAAAAAAAAAAACCTCCCAACAAGTGTGGCGTGTATAGATGCACAACACATAAAGTGAGAAGTTTTCGAAAATTTTCCTCAAACATAATTAGGATTTAACTGCAGTAATTCTATTTTTAAATAATTTCCAATTAAAGCAATGTCATTCATTATTAATTAATATTATAGTCAAAAAAGTAAAAATAAAAATTAGAAATATTTTCTTTTCGTGTGACGATTAACTACACTGGTATTTGCAATTTGAAAAGGGCATAATAGACTTTAAAAGCATTTATTTTAGCTGCCTCATTTTCCCTCCCACTTTCTCTTTCTCTAGACCTCCTCACCTTTTCTACGTACAATGGCGGAAATACATTTTGGGCATCACTAAAAAAAAGAGCAATTCTATGTAAAAAAAAAATATATATATATATATATATATTCCTTAAAATCCAGTGGGTATGACTGCACCCGCTGGTCCCTATGTAGATCTGCCCTTAGCTAAAATTGAACATTGCCAGAACTCTAAACATTGAAATGACCTGAATAAACTTAAATAATTTGAAAAAGGATTAAGATCACAATGTATGAAAGAAATAACGTATTCTTATATTGTCTTACACTCATTTACAACAAAAATGATCTCTCTCCATATATAACAACAATGGGCAACGGTAATTAGAAAGAAATGAGTAATTTTTTTCAAGAGTATAAATCATTGCTGCCATATCATTCTGATTTGATTCCAACGATAACTTTCCTTCCTTGAAGTCTCACCCGTAAGTTTCCTTCTTTGTATTTTTGTGATTGTTGCTGATATCTATTTGTGAGGTTGATGGGATCTTACAACCCTCCCTCAAGCTTTGGCATTGGCACATGGCGAACGCCATGTTTGGAACGAAATTCTTCAAGGGACTTAAGCGGAAGTGCTTCAATAAGAACGTTTGCTATTTGTTTAGATGTTGGCATGTAGCCAACTTTAATAGCACCTGCAACAACTTTTTCTCAGATGAAGTGATAGTCAAGCTCTATGCGTTTGGTTCGAGCATGCAAGACTGGATTATGCGACATATGAATTGCACTTTGGTTATCACACAACAATAGTGCTCATCGGTCAAGTTGAATGCCGAGATCATGGAGAAGGTGCCGTAACCAAGTAAGTTTAGTAGTAGTTGCTGCCACGATCTTATATTCGGCTTTAGTGCTAGATTGAGAAACTGTGGGCTGTTTGTTAGTTGCCCAAGATACACAATTAGAGCCAAGGAAAATGCTATACCTAGAATTGCTTCTTTGAGTAGTTGGACAGCTAGCCCAATCTGCATTACAAAAAGCATTCAATGTGAGATCGAACTTTGAGACAAGTATCTAAGACCATGTGTTAAAGTGCCTTTATTGTAATGCAAAATTTGCATGTTTTATTCCTCGCAGGTCCTTTTTGGTATGATTTTGGAAATGTTGAGGAACTAAATTCACAGCATGAGTAAGGTCAGGGCGTGTAAAAGTGAGATACTGGAGTCTGTAGGACCTGTTAGTTCATCATCATAAGGAAGAAGATTAGTCTCTTAAGCAATAGGCGTGCATATCTTGGATGATTCTAGCATACCGGATTTGGCAAGAAGGTCCTTGGCGTATTTAGTTTGGGAGAGTGTGATTCCACCAGAAAAATATGTGAACTCGATGCCTAAGAAATAATGGAGTTTGCCAAGATCTTTTAAATCAAAATCTTGCTAAAGATGTTGACTGACACTACAACAAATAAGGCCTTTTGTCGCCGCTATAGGCCAGGATGTAGTTGCTATAGACCTATTGTGTAACGCCCCAAAGTTTAAAGGTACTGAGAGCGTTAGTTTGACTTTTCTTGTAAATTTATAATATAATTTAATGTGAAAAATGACAACATTCAATAATAACATTAAAAGTGCGGAAAGCAAACATAGTAACAATATAATTGGAGTTTATCAAATGTTTCTCCATGAAAGATGAATAAGTTTTCAAAAATGAATATTTCATAACATAAGTTAATTGTAGCCACCGCTTGTTATTTCACCGCCGGCTCCAAAACCTGAAATTTATTAATTTGAAAGGAATGAATATTTCATACGAAATACTCAGTAGACTCAAGAGCATATCAATTAACTCATATGTAAATGATACACATATGCATGTAAATTCTTCTAAGATAAAACCCTAAATTCTTTTGTGAACAAGTACCGTGTAATAAATACAAGTCCACATTCTTAGTAGATCTCTCTATTCTTATCATTATTCTTATATGAACAAGCTAAGCATAGCGAAAGCAAATTCTCATTTCTTAATAAAATAGATTATGCGCATAGTCAAGAGATCTTGTGCGTATAACATACAATTCTTATCATCACATATCCATACATAACATTCACCTTACAAATCAATTAATATTGCGAAATCTTAAAAAAGGGTTTTTGAATAAACAGTCCACCTCTTGATTTTTCTTGAGCTGAGTGAGCCTTGAAATTAGTTTCCTAAATGCCTGAGCGCTCCATATAGACGATAAAAGAAATTAATTAAAGTTTGGAGTTGGAAATTAAAGTTTAATAATCAAATGAAAACTTTAGGGACTAAAATGAAGCAATTGAAAGCCTGGACTATGAGTGAATATGCGTTTTAAAAAAAATTTGAGGGCTAAAATGACAACAAAATAAGATTAGGGGTTAATAAGATTTAAATCATAAGTTTGAGGACTGAAAAGCTAAACTCAGAAACTATAGAGACTGAAAAGCTAAAATTAGAAAGTTAGAGGGTTAAAGCATTTCAAAGTAGAACTTTAAAACTGTTTTGAAAGAAAACATAACTTAGAGGACTACTTGAAAGGTATTTAAACTAGAGAGATCAACTTATTGTATTTAAAATAGTAAGGGACCCCTGATATAAATATAACAACTTTTCAAGCTTACAAAAGAAGTCCTCATCCCCAACATTTCTGCAGACATAAATACATACATATATATGTATATATACACATTTCAAAGGTTGAGATATTGGCCAGAAATAGCCGTTTTGACATCTAAAAAAGGAGAGGAAACAATCCTCTTCACAAGCCCTACTAGTTTAGGTAAGTATTTTGACAAATGGAGGAACTTTTTCGCAGAGGTGGTTTCCAAAAAGCTTGGTTTTCTGGCGAGAGAATGAGACTTCCGGCCAAGATATTGGTGTAAATGTGTCCTACACTGCGTGGGGAGGCTAATGGTACAAGATTTGTTGCTTGAGGTCAAGCTTTGAAGAAACCCAGTTGGATCACGGCTTCAAAATGCTCGGTTTCTTCAACCTCTTCCCTTCCAATAATTGTTTATATTCAATGAATAAGAAAAGGGTGACTACTTGTGTATATACTATGTGTAGTGTGTGTATACTATAGCAAGTAGCGGTATGCATATTTTTGTGATGTATGTGTAGATGAGGAGAGGATGGATTTACAATGCTATTATGAAGATGAATAAATCTTTGCTTATATGTAGTGTCTTTAATGTGAAAGAAGTTTGTAGAGATGTTGGATGCTTGCAAGTATTTTCAAGACAAAGAGAGGGAGAGATAGAAGAATGTTGGGGGGAGGAGGGGAGAGAGGGGGAGAGCGAGTGAGTGAGTGACCTTGGCTGCTTTGAAAGTGTGGGTTGGAGAAAAAGGAGAGGATAGTGGTGTTATTTATGGAGTTTATTTATGATATAGGGTTACATTGGAGTTAATATTAGTTTTGATCACTTACCTCATGTGGGTAAATTAAAGTCTACCCCCTCCTACATGGCATGCCATGTAGGTAGACTTTAATCTACCACATGGGGGTAGGTGATCAAAACTAGAGTTAATATAGTTGAATGACGACTATCTTTTGAGGCAAATTTCTTTGAATTTTTGGGCTTAACTAGGCTACATGATTTGGGTTCCAATATGTATTTTGGATTGATTCATAAAAATTATTAGCTGTAGAAGTATTAACTATAGTGTATGTGTGTGTATAAATATATATTGATTTAAAAAAATGAATAAATTTTGGATTTACTACATCAACCTCAGGAATTTTTGGGAATTTATTTTCTATTTCAAATGATTAAATTTTTAAATTTAATATTGACGAGACTAGTGTGACATCAAAGTTTGACTATTCAAAATTATTTAGGCATGTTATAGCAACACACATATTGAAATAAAATTTTTAAATGGAAAAATTTTCTGGTCGCTACAACCTTACCCATTTAAAAAAATTTCGTTCTCGAAATTAGACTTACTTGATCTAGAAGGTTTGGGCACTATTTTTGAATATCTTTTTCCTTTTTCCATGTGGCCTCATCTCTACCACGCCTACCCTATTGGACTGTAATGAGAGGAATTTCTTTATTTCTCAAAACATGGGCTTTTCTTTCTAATATGCACACAGGTGTCTCTTGATAGGTCAAATCTTCTTGGATGTCAATTAACTATATGTTCACCACATGACTTGTGTAACGCCCCAAATTTTGAGATGTTTGGAGTGTTAGTTTGACTTTTCTTGCTAACTTATAATATAATTTGATGTAGAAAATGACAACATTCAATAGAAGTTGTAAAAGTTCGGAGGGCAAATATAGTATATCAGTCCATGGCAGTTGTCACAAAATAATTGGAGTTTATCAAATGTTTCTCCATGAAAGATAAGTAGGTTTTCAAAAGATTAATCTTTCATAATACATATTTAATTGTAGCCATCGTTCGTCATTTCACCGCTGGCCCCAAAACCTGAAATTTGTAAATTTGAAAGGAATGAGTATTTTATACGAAATACTCAGTGGACTCAAGCGCATATCAATTAATTTATACAATGAATGGTGCACATAGATACGCAAATTCTTTAGGTTAAAACCCTAAATTCTTTCGCAAACAAGCACCATATAATAAATGCAAGTCCACGTTTTTAATAGATCCATTACAAGAAAAATGAGTTTTTACCACGAATTTCATTATGATAACTTAGGAACCATTGTTAAAAACATCTTTCACGATTGCAAAAAGCCGAGGTAAAAATTTTTGTAGTTTATACACCAACTTGAAAGTTAAGTGTAGTTTAAAGTATATTAACGACAATTTTCACTACAACCACAATAATTGTCCTTATTATTCACCGCAGTTAGTTGTAACTGTCGTAAATAATGTAATTTTTACGGCAGCATTTCTCAACCGTCGTAAGAAATTGATAAAAACCTGTACGAACTACGAAGTGATTAGAGTCAACTCCCCCAATTCATACCTAATTTTAGTACCGCCTCTTCTTCCTCCCACTCCCTCTCTCTCCAATTTCCAGCAACAGACGCCATCTCTCTTTCAGCTACCATGCCGTCAGTCTTCTCTTTCCGTTTGACCATTGAAGGTTAGTCGTTTCCTTTTTCATTTTTTTCTTTTGTTTTTGCTGAAATTTTTTCTTCACTCAGTCTTTTTTCCTCTACAAATCTGACCAACTTTAACAACCAATGCTGCCTCTCTTCTCTTTCGATTCGACTATCGAAGGAAGTTTCTTTTCTTATTCTTCTTTTTTGCTAATTTTCTCTTAACTCTTTTCTTCTCTTCAAAATGAACTGCGTCGATCATCGCGGCTGCCTCGCTGTTTTCCCTTTTGACTAAGGGTTATTTTATCGATTATGTTACTTTTTGTTTTTTCAATTTTTGCCTTCAATTTCTTCACAATCGTCAATGTGCTTGAACCATGAATGTTTGGGTAGAAAATTTTGTTTTAGGCATTGAAATAATTGAATTTTCTAGATGTACACTGCATGGTACCCTTTCCTTATCTAATGAAATGTGTTTATACAGAAAACATCTTGATTCCAAGCAAATCGAGTTGTACTTCTTGAACCACATTAGAGAAATTTTTTGTTTCCTTCATTTCTAAATGTCTGCGCATTTTCCCTTTGGTCATTGTAGAATATTTTTTGCCTATTAGAAGGATAGTTATTAGTTTCTACAATACAATTACTTTGGGACTTATGGTTTTGATTTCCCTCCTTTTTTTTCTGATTTCCCCTCTTTTTATTAATGGTAATGTGGCAGGTGATTTTGTTGTTAGTCTTGAGATTTTTTACTGCTGTTTTTTTGTTCTTTTAAATTCTTACAAATTAAATTGTGTGTACCCAATTTCTTATCGATTAATATAAGTGTTTGATTGTTGTTTTACTCGGCTTTTCTCTTCTCTTTAGATTTTCAGTCAAACGGAGGCCACTCATTATAGCCATTGAGGACTCACAGGTGAAGGTATGATACATTTTCATTTTTACTTCTCAAAAAAGTTATTTTTTTAAAAATATTTTGCTAAAATGGTACTCAATAGCTGTTTTTTTTTTTTTTTTTTTTACTTTCTCTCTCTCTCTCTCTCTCTCTTTCGATAAATTCTAGGTAAAATGTGGGGATTCAATACATAATCATGTATACATTGTTGTGTTTCTTTATACAGTTAAACTCATGCCTATGTATGGATAATTAGCTATAGGACTTGGAATGATTGTTAGGAAATTATACCTAAATGTTGTGGAGGCCTTGGGGATGTGATATCATAAGGACAAATAAGATGAAGTGGAATTGTGTGTGCCTATTGAAATCTGGACAGCATATAAATATATAGAATTAAGCTTAAGCTTGTTGTGCTTTTTGGTGGAAATGGATTAAGAAGATATATATCTATAATTGCAATTTATTACTTAGCAATTTAGGAACTATATAAATGAAATCTTATGGTAATTTATAAGACTAAGTTATATTAAAATTGATGATGAATTGGGACAGCTTATGGACAAGGAGAAAGGGAAAGAATTAATGTTAACAGTGTGGTAATTTACCATTTTAGTTTCTTAACCCAACCAAATACTAACTTATGGTGCTACCTTAGAGTTTGCTAATCATTAATTACTTTATCCCACTTTGTTATTTCAGTGCTTAATTGTTTTTGCTATGAGTAAAGGGTAGAAAGAGTTTGCAAAGGTATAGAGTTGCCGTGGTCACTGGCAAGTGAGTAGTCTTTTACCAGCTTAAAAGTTAAAAGGAGTAAGTCTTTAATGTGTTCAACTTTTATCTTTGTAACTAATTTTGCATAAGAGTTTTTTGTACAAATACGTTAGTCTAGTTGTATAAGAGGTTTTTTGTAGGAATGCCTCTCTTCCTCTCTTCCTCGTTGACTCTGATAGATTAAAATATTTAGATGGGAAAAAATAGAGAGAAATGCATCTTTTCTATTGAATTCCATCATGTTCTTGGGGTTGAATATTAAGTTGACTATGATATGCCTTGTTCTTATTACTTTTTTGACGGCATTTAACATTGAAATTCTCAGAATGAATACTTTGATACCTATGGCAGAACTAATACATTACCATATAAAAAACAAAAAATTGGAAACAAACAGAGGACATGGAAATTGGGAATTAAGTTGCTATTTCTAAAGTTGAGAATAAGTTACATTAATTGATTGCTAATAAAAAATTTCTACAACCAACTAGTATCTTTGTTTTCATGTATGCCTCTGCATTTTTAGCATCTCTGTTTTCCTTCAATTTTATTATTGAGCGCCATCCGCCATATATAGTTAATTACATTATTGGTCTATTCAATAACATTTTCAATTTAATGGAAGGCTTTAGGAAAGAATACAAGGAAAAATATCCTGACAAATCACTTGCTACTTGAATGTACCTTATTCCCTATTTAAGCTTTTGAACCTGAAATGGTTTTTTGACTCTGTTTTGTAGCTGATAATTTTCTTTGATGATGTTTGATATAAGGTTGGAAAAGCTGGTGGAGATAGGTGGAAGTCCATGAGTGATGAGGTAGTTCACTGGATAAACTAACACTTGCTTCTTAGTAATGAAATTCGTTGGTTGATGCTTGTATAGGTTGGGGGTGTTGATGGTGATTTTAACAAATCAAAGTCTGAGGTCAATGGAAAAGAGCCTCTACTGTCTTTTTTATATATATCTGTTTAGCTATTGGGGAATGTAGTATGTTTTCTGCATGATAATTACATTGGACTCACTGCTAAGTGGTTAAAGAAAATCCTGTCAACTATGAACTTGAGGAAGATGTGAATTTTGGAGGGCATATTATGGAATCCGACCTAGTTTGCCTTGTTAGCATTATTTTTCTATAATTTTAAAATAAATTGAATGAGTGTAAATGACTAGTGGATATTAGTTTTTATTTGATCACTTCATTTTTTTTGTGCAACTTTTATCGAGGTGGAGTTAGCTTTTTATTTATATAATTTTCTTTCCATTGTATAGGTTTTGGAACAATGATACAATGAAAGATGTCTTTTGGAATTGAGTAATATGTGGCATTGGGGGAAGAAGGCTTCATGACATGCGATGACACAGATTTCCATTGAATTGAGTTTTTAGCTGAATTCTGTTCTTAGCAGCTGATGATTGCATCCTAAACTTTATTATGATTTTGTTGAAGAATCTCGTAGTTATTTTTGAAGTTTAAATGAGTGACATAGTTACTAAAAACTTGTTTAGAGTCATGTACCATGTGCATTTATTATTGAATGATTTCTAATAGTAAATATTTTAGTAATTTAAATTTTTCTTTTTTGATATAAATCAATTTATGCCAAAATTGAGTAGAAAATATTAAATTCTGTTATGTTATTATTAACGACAGCCAAAAACTATCGTAAAAGAACACATCGATTATATACTATAATCACAACGCATGTTATTTACAGTGGTCTTGTAATTGTTGTTAAGACGTATAAACAACGTTATATATAACTTATTCACTACGGTTGTTAAAACCGTTATAAAACTGCGGTAAAAAGTAAATACAGAGGTTGACAACCGTGGGCAATGTTTTTACCACACCTGTTATGCCCACGGAGGTAAACTGCGGTTTATCCGCCGTAAATACTACATACAACGGCTTTCTTGGTCATTTACAACCCTTTTTCACTGATGTAAAGCAATTTTTCTTGTAGTATATATCTCGCTATTCTTATTCCTATTCCTATGTGAGAACCGCTACTAAAAAACAGCCTATCAGCGACCATTCCGTTTCTGATGAAAAGAACTTCCGTCAGAACATTCCAACGGCAACCAAACTTCTGTCGGAACTTAGCCACGGGGAGAAAAGTCTCTAGAAATTTCTGACCGCTAACTACAGCTGTCAGAAATTTCCGATGGCTCACATACTCCTTTCGAAAGTTCCAACTGAAAAAGGAACACCGTCGCACATTTTCGATGGCAAAGTGCATGCCGTCGGAAACTTGCGACGGTAAAATAATCACTCACAAACTTTCTAATGTCGATAAAAAGGCATTTGAAACATTTCAACAGATTAATTTTGCTGTCGCAACTTCTTTGAGGGAAGAAGATGCCATCGGAAAATGGTAGCCACTTTTCCGACGGACACAGAGGTCAGTTTGAAAATTTTACCAACCGTATTGGTCGACCAATTAATGCGAATGTAAAAGACTCAACTACTGCCTATAAAAATTTCGACGGACAAAAAAATGCCGTTGGAAATTTCTAACAGCAAGAGAGGCGTCGTCGGAAATTTCTGACAATAGATATCTTGGCATCGAAAATTTCCGACGGGTAGAAAAATGCTATCTGAAATTCCTAACAGCACTTCAGTTTCCGTCGAAACTGGTAATTCATTTATTAATTTCCTCTTCCTAGAACTAGTGTTTCTTTACATTTTTTTGTTCTCCTTCATTTCTTTGCTCTTACAGCCAAATATGTAGACTGTCTATCATCTAATTTCGGCTTAATATATAGATCAATGTTTAACAGGTAGATCTATCAACAAACCAAGGTACATATGCTTTTGCCATTTTTCATGTTTGCTTCATGAATAATTTTGTTTTGTTGAATGTGATTCTTTTTTCTTACTATATATGTTTCTTTGAGTTAATATGCACTGAAATTAATTAAATGAGTGCGTGGTGTAGCTAGGTATTTGAAATTAAAGATTGTAATATATAATTTATCACATTTGTTTAAATTGTATACTATGAATATAATGTGCTTGTTAAATGAAGTATATGAAAATATTAATTATTGTAAACTTAAAAAATAATATTGCAAAAAGCTGTCAAAAGATATAATATTGCAAAAAGTTAATTTACATTAGATGTAGACATATAATATCAAATGAGCGGCAAAACTATTATCTTCAGTTAGTAACTACGATCAAAAGGAAAATTTGTTTACACCTCTTTGATATGAATTAAAGTTGCATACAGAATATGAATTAAAATTAGGATTGGCATGTACACCCAAACTTCAATTGAGTTTTTTAAATTACTTGATGCTTTCTACGTGTTTAAGTTGAATTTTCTTCGTTTTGCATGATATTATGTTACGTTGCAAATGGTTTGTTGTGGTAATGTTGAAGTAGATTTTTAATTTTTGTTTTATTTATTTATTTTGTTTTTTTACCTTTACTGTTGTCTTAGTACTATTCCTTTCATGTTACTATATAGTATGGCGGTAGATCGTAGTTGGATGTATATTCAAGTAGTGAATGGGTTATATTTAGAAAGACCGGTTGGTGTTGAAACTTTCCTTGATTATGCATTTTTACTAGGCCTGGGCAAAAAACCCTAGCCTGAACGGGTTACCCGAACTTGACCCAAATATACCCAAAGCCGAACGGGCAGTGAATAAAAATTATGCCCGAACGGGTACCGGAACCCGAAACCAAATGGGTTTGGACGGGCTTTGGGTATGAGTTAAAACCCAAAAAGCCCGAAAATACCCGAACATTTTTTTTACTCTCAAAATTTTTAAATTCAAATTTTTAATTAATTCTCACAATCTACAAAACTATCTCATTAATTTCACAATCACATTTTCAATGCACTTGTCTCCTTCACACACGCAAAACAAAACTCAAGATTTGTGTAAAAGATGTGAATTTGTCTTTTTCTATGAAGATTTTACTAGTTTTTATATATACACCATGTGATTTGTATAAGATAAATTGTTTTTAATCAATTACTTGACAACTCTGTAAGTTTATCGTAAACTTGTAAACCTATAAAATTAGAATATAAAGAAAATCACCCCAAAAAAATATAAATAAAGCCAACTAGCCAAATACTAGCTTCTAATTGTTAACTTTATTATATTAGTATCTAATTATTATTATTTTCATTTAAGTAAATGATATGTGGTTCAAATTTTTTGTTCTTCTTATCCATTTAAATGTTTCTTTTTTTGTTTATGCGTTTATATAATATGCGCTAGATACTCGAAAAACCCGAACAAAACCCGAAGTATTACCCGAACCCGAACTGAGACCGAACCCGAACCCGAACCCGAACCGAAATATTTGGTCCGGGTCTGGTCAGTGTAATACCCGAGCCCGAAACCTAAACGCCCAGGCCTAATTTTCACAACCGAATGTGGTAAATGTGATTAGATGCCCATGTGATAGATGTAAAAACAGAGCGTACTCTAAACAAGATGATGTAAAATTGCATTTATACAAACATGGTTTTGTAGGTGGATATACCAATTGGAGTGCACATGGTGAACCATTTAGATTCAATTTTCCAGATTTTGGTAAAGCATGATCTGTGTTGTATATTGATGAATCTACGGGAGTGCAAAGAGGAATGGATTATAACCTCCAGACTATGGTAGTCGATGCAATGGGCCCTAAGATGTATAATGTATTTTCTAACCGTAACCAAGTTGAGCGCGAGGAACAATTACCAAATATAGAAGCTGGAAAGTTTTTTAGACTGTTTGAAGAAGCTGACCATCCTTTATGGCCATGTTGTGTTAAGCATACCAAGCTTTCAACCATGTCACAGTTGATGAATTGCAAATCTGAATATACCATGCCTGTTGCGTGCTATCATTAAGGACATGTTACCAGAAGACAACCATTTGGAGCCTACTTTTTACAAAACAAAGCAAACGTTGTTCAGTCTTGGCCTTGGTATGGTGAAAATTGATGCATGCGTGAATGATTGCATGCTGTACTATAAGGAAACAGAGAATTTGACTAGGTATACTACATGCAAACATCCATGATATAAAAAGTCCTCTCAGCCTGGGTATAGTATAGCTCATAAGGTATTACGATATCTTCCTCTAACTCCTAGACTTCAAAGGCTCTTTATGTCAATGAGAACTATAAAAAATTATGATATGGCATGCAAAAAATGCGTTTACGCAGGGAGAAATGTCACATCTAGTACACGGTGAGGAGTGGAAGTATTTCAATAGAACTTACCATCAGTTTTTTCTTGAGTCTCGCAATGTATGTTTGGGCCTTTGCACTGATGGTTTCAATCCAATTAACACACAGGCTCGCACTATTCATGTTAGCCAGTTATAATTGCAGTGTACAATCTCCCACCTAGGTTGTGTATGCGTCAGGATAAATTGATTCTAAACATGGTTATCCCTGGGCCAAATAGTCCAGTAAAGGACATCGACATTTACTTACATCCACAGATAGATGAATTAAAATTGTTGTGGCACGAAGGAGTCGAGACTTACGACATACACACCAAGTAGAACTTTCGTATAAGGGCCGCATTGATGTGGACTATTAGTGATTTTCAAGGGTATAGCATGCTATCTGGCCAGAGCACACATGGTTTGCTATCGTGTCCATATTGTTTAGGTCAATCTAAGTCTTTCAGATTGAAATATGGTCAGAAGAGTTGCATTTTTGACTGCGATTGTAAGTTTTTGCCATGCAATCACCCATTTAGAAAACAATAGAGAAAGGTTTCCAAGGATAGAATTGAAAAGGATGAGGGCCCGAATCGACAAATAGGAGAACAATTAAGGTACATGGGAGATAGCCTCCTAGCGGTGCAAGGTGGTAAGCAAGGGAAAAAGGACTATCATTGAAGGTTTCGGTAAGAGGCATAATTGGGTTAGGAGAAGTATATTCTAGGAGTTGCTTTATTGGCATACACATCTAGTAAGACACAGTTTGGATGTTATGCATATTGAGAAAAATGTCTTTGATAATGTATCTCACACAGTTAAGGATACAAAAGGTAAATCTAAAGAGAATTTGAAGGCAATGAAGGATTTAGAGCTCTATTGTCATAGTCTAGAGCTGCATGTTGTTGAAAACAGTGGAAGATATTATAAACCACATGCTTTTTACACTCTGACTAGAGATTAGAAAAGGGAGGTTTGCAAATGGATTAAAAAATTACGAATGCCGGATGGCTATGCTTCCAACATTTTATGTTGTGTGAAGGGTGAATGCGAATTCTATGCAATGAAGAGTCATGATTGTCATATTTTTATGCAGAGATTGCTCCCAATAGCATTCAAAGAGGTGCTGCCCAATCCGATATGGGTGGCAAGAAAACTACAGTTATTTCATTGTTCTTTGTTGCTTATTTTATAAAAATGTAGATTTATAGGTCTCTCATAATTTCACCATCTCTATTTGATATGCCTATATTATGCCTGGTAAAATCTAGTGAATTAATAATTATTCTGTATTAATCCAAAATTAGATAATTATTATATCGAATCGTATTAGTCTTGGGTTTATTATGCATATCTTGTCTTTTAGAATATTTTATTGATTTGTGCATATCTTGCAAGTGCCAGAATACCTGACTCAGCCTTTTGAAACATTTGGGCTAATGTATAACCTGTATATGTCTTCCTAGGATCTTGTTTTTGGTGAAATTTTTCATCATGTTTCTGGGAACAGAAGTCTCTAATTCCTATAATTGGAAACAGCCTTGAATTCCTAGCCGCCTCTGGAGTTGTTAGTTATAGAACTTATAAATTTATTGTGCTAAGTTTATTTGTCTCATGAATGGGCAGTGTTAGCTTTATTGTCTAATTCTAATTTGATTGTTGGATAAGCATGCACATTAAAAGAAGCATGTCGCATAGTACAAACTTTAAATTTTTTAAACTATTACATATAGAGATTGACATGTAAAACCGAGTATTAATCTCCTTTTTTTTTCTTTGTTTTCAGTTTTCATCCAACAGGTAAACAATTCTCTCATGTCAAATGCAAAGATTTTTCATGCGCAGAAGATTAAAACTTATCAGCAGAGATCCTGGTTCTAATACTCTACCTTGTTCTACTTGCAACTTTTAAATATCCCTTTGCTTCTTCAAGGAAGCATGAGCCATGGTAAGTCAGCAAGGGGAAGAGCTTTTAATGGCTCTCAGGGAGGAGCTCGGACAGGAAGCAGGAATCAGTCTTCAAACTCCTCAAATCAGCTGGACTTCGAACAGAACAGCAGTCCCGAATTTGACGAGGCCATTGGACTGGTGACAATGAAGAAGTAGAGAATGGTGAGGATGGGTCTAATGATATGAATGATCCAATTAGAAGGCGGGGTTCTAATCGTGGCACTCCCCACCCTTCACACCCATTGGGGCGTGAGACTTTACAAATCAATGGCAATAGGTACGATACAAAGTTTCTATGTTAGGCTGCATACAAACAAATCTCTTTATTGTTTTGATTATTATCATATAATATTTTGTGGAACATTACAAAGCTGACTCACTCCATACACATTCACTCCAGAGTCATCGGTGTCCTACTAACTGGATTCCTCAATGGCCCGTACACAACATGGTCAGAATTTCCAGAGGAGATAAGGATACGATTGTTTGGCAAATTTAAGGTACTTCTACAGTTTCGGTTATTTGGCCTGCATAAAAATCTCAATCATGTTCCTTAATGGATTTAATAGTCTCTGATGCATTTCATTATACAGTATCAAGTAAAAAGTTCTTGTGAACAAGTATGTAGTTCACCTTATGTTTGTTAGTACGCTTTTTGAATTTGCTTGTCACGCAGATTGTTTCAACAGCTTAATTAATACAAGTATTAACAGTTACTTCTTTTCATTAATAGGAATTCCAATCACTTATTACTATAGCCATTACTACAGTAAGTAAATAACTTAACAGTTATTACTACAGCTAGAATTTCAGCTTAAAAGCTGTTACGCGTTCAGTAAATAACATCGTTAGTTACTTCTTTCCATTCTCTGGAATTTCAGTCCCTTGTGTTTATTATTACACTTATGGAATGATTGCTTGTCCGGCCGATTGTTTCAACAGAGGACAGAGATGGCTGAGATGAGAGAGAGACAATAGAGACACAAATCAGTAAAAGAGTTAGATTGATGCTTCAGGATCCGAACATTATTGCCAGCATTTTGAACGCCGCTTCAGGGTCAGGTTCTAAAGAGTAGTAGGAAAGTATGTGAAGCCTTCTTGAGTACATGCATTGCACCTTTTGTATTGCCTTTGACACTTTGCAATGCATTCTATGAACTTATTGTTGATAGGGATTGATATGTATCCTTTTGCTATGTGCATTGCAATTTTTGGACAAATTTGGATTTGCAGTGCATTTTATGAACTTATTGACAAACTAATGTTGTGTATGTATATATAAATGTTTTACTAATGTTATATATATAAATGTTTAATGTTAATTATATTATATAGTCTATCATGGCAAAGGTCAGAAAATATTTTGAAAGATTGCATACGTAAAAAAACAGTAGTTTCACAAAAGGTAGTAGGTTTGGTGTTTCTCACATAAAGCGAAATTGCACTTTTCTGACGGCTCAGCTTTGTTGCAAGATCCGTCACAATTCTGACGGCCGTGTTTCATCGCAATTTCTGACGGCCCTATTCCGTCGGAAATTACGATGGTGGCACAGCTGTCAGAAAGTTGATCAGAAAGTTATCCATTGGAAACTTTTCAACGGAATGATCTCTTCCGTCAGAAAGCATTATCCACACGTCCAATAGTGACAGAATTTTCAACGGCTCATTTCCGTCGATGTTGGCCTTTACCAACGGAATCTTGTATTTTAGCGACGGATTTTTCCGTCGCAGAAAGCCGTATTTTTAGTAGTGAACAAGCTAAGATAGCAAAGCAAATTCTCGATTCTTAGTGAAACATATTATGCGAATATCAAGAGATCTTATCCATATAACATGTAGTTCTTATTATTACATATCTACATACACTATTCACAACACAAATCAATCAATATTGCACAATTTAAAAAAGGGTTTTTGAATAAAGATTCTACCTCT